>JACCID010000161.1:0-286482 GCA_018906775.1 Sycophila sp. Sp_5 | reverse complement strand
CATTTATCCAGGAACACCCTCAGGACGACGGACGTGTCTACAAGGCAGCGCATCACGATATTGGTCATTCAGAAAAAATATCGGGCGCTTGCTTCTGTAACGATGTCCAGTTGTCCAGGAACACCCGTCAGGACGACGGGACGTCGTCTACAAGGCAGCCAACCACGATATTTGTCATTGAGAAAAAAATGGGGTGCTGGTCCTGTAGACAATGTCCAGTTGTCCAGGAACACCCTCAGGACGACGGGACGTCGTCTACAGGAAGCCAACCACGATCTTGGTCATTGAGAAAAAAATCGGGCGCTGTTCCTGTAGAGGATGTACATGTATCCAGGAACACCCTCAGGACGACGGAACGTTGTCTACAAGGCAGCGCATCACGATATTGGTCATTCGGAAAAACATCGGGCGCTGCTTCTGTAACGATATCCTGTTGTCCAGGAATACCCTCAGGACGACGGGACGTCGTCTACAAGGCAGTTAACCACGATCTTGGTCATTGAGAAAAAAATCGGGCGCTGTTCCTGTAGAGGATGTACATGTGTCCAGGAACACCCTCAGGACGACGGGACTTCGTCTACAAGGCAGCGCATCACGATATTGGTCATTGAGAAAAAAATGGGGTGCTGTTCCTGTAGAGGATGTACATGCATCCAGGAACACCCTCAGGACGACGGAACGTTGTCTACAAGGCAGCCAACCACGATCTTGGTCATTGAGAAAAAAATCGGGCGCTGTTCCTGTAGAGGATGTACATGTGTCCAGGAACACCCTCAGGACGACGGGACTTCGTCTACAAGGCAAGCGCATCACGATATGGTCATGAGAAAAAAATGGGGTGCTGTTCCTGTAGAGGATGTACATGCATCCAGGAACACCCATCAGGACGACGGAACGTTGTCTACAAGGCAGCCAACCACGATCTGGTCATTGAGAAAAAAATCGGGCGCTGTTCCTGTAGAGGATGTACATGTATCCAGGAACACCCTCAGGACGACGGAAACGTTTTCTACAAGGCAGCGCATCACGATATTGGTCATTCGGAAAAACATCGGGCGCTGCTTCTGTAACGATATCCAGTGTCCAGGAATACCCTCAGGACGACGGGACGTCGTCTACAAGGCAGTTAACCACGATCTTGGTCATTGAGAAAAAAATCGGCGCTGTTCCTGTAGAGGATGTACATGTGTCCAGGAACACCCTCAGGACGACGGGACTTCGTCTACAAGGCAGCGCATCACGATATTGGTCATTGAGAAAAACATCGGCGCTGCTTTCTGTAACGATATCCAGTTGTGTAGGAATACCCTCAGAACGACGGGACGTCGTCTACAAGGCAGTTAACCACGATCTTGGTCATTGAGAAAAAAATCGGGCGCTGTTCCTGTAGAGGATGTACATGTGTCCAGGAACACCCTCAGGACGACGGGACTTCGTCTACAAGGCAGCGCATCACGATATTGGTCATTCGGAAAAACATCGGGCGCTGCTTCTGTAACGATATCCAGGTGTCCAGGAATACCCTCAGGACGACGGGACGTCGTCTACAAGGCAGTTAACCACGATCTTGGTCATTGAGAAAAAATCGGGCGCTGTTCATGTAGAGGATGTCCAGTTGTCCCTACACCCTCAGGACGAGGATGTACATGTATCCAGGAACACCCTCAGGACGACGGAACGTTGTCTACAAGGCAGCTCACCACGATCTTGGTCATTCAGAAAAATATCGGGCGCTGCTTCTGTAACGATGTCCAGTTGTCCAGGAACACCGTCAGGACGACGGGACGTCGTCTACAAGGCAGCCAACCACGATATTTGTCATTGAGAAAAAAATGGGGTGCTGGTCCTGTGGAGGATGTACATTTGTCCAGGAACACCCTCAGGACGACGGGACGTCGTCTACAAGGCAGTTAACCACGATCTTGGTCATTGAGAAAAAAATCGGGCGCTGTTCCTGTAGAGGATGTACATGTGTCCAGGAACACCCTCAGGACGATGGGACTTCGTCTACAAGGCAGCGCATCACGATATTGGTCATTGAGAAAAAAATGGGGTGCTGTTCCTGTAGAGGATGTACATGTATCCAGGAATACCCTCAGGACGACGGAACGTTGTCTACAAGGCAGCCAACCACGATCTTGGTCATTCGGAAAAACATCGGGAGCTGCTTCTGTAACGATATCCAGTTGTCCAGGAATACCCTCAGGACGACGGGACGTCGTCTACAAGGCAGTTAACCACAATCTTGGTCATTGAGAAAAAATGGGGTGCTGTTCCTGTAGAGGATGTACATGTATCCAGGAACACCCTCAGGACGACGGAACGTTGTCTACAAGCAGCCAACCACGATCTTGGTCATTGAGAAAAAAATCGGGCGCTGTTCCTGTAGAGGATGTACATGTATCCAGGAACACCCTCAGGACGACGGAACGTTGTCTACAAGGCAGCCAACCACGATCTTGGTCATTGAGAAAAAAATCGGGCGCTGTTCCTGTAGAGGATGTACATGTATCCAGGAACACCTCAGACGACGGAACGTTGTCTACAAGGCAGCCAACCACGATCTTGGTCATTGAGAAAAATATCGGGCGCTGCTTCTGTAACGATGTCCAGTTGTCCAGGAACACCGTCAGGACGATGGGACGTCGTCTAGAAGGCAGTTAACCACGATCTTGGTCATTGAGAAAAAATCGGGCGCTGTTCCTGTAGAGGATGTACATGTGTCCAGGAACACCCTCAGGACGACGGGACTTCGTCTACAGGCAGCGCATCACGATATTGGTCATTCGGAAAAACATCGGGCGCTGCTTCTGTAACGATATCCAGGTGTCCAGGAATACCCTCAGGACGACGGGACGTCGTCTACAAGGCAGTTAACCACGATCTTGGTCATTGAGAAAAAAATCGGGCGCTGTTACTGTAGAGGATGTCCAGTTGTCCCTACACCCTCAGGACGACAGGACGTCGTCTACAAGGCAGCTCACCACGATCTTGGTCATTCAGAAAAATATCGGGCGCTGCTTCTGTAACGATATCCAGGTGTCCAGGAATACCCTCAGGACGACGGGACGTCGTCTACAAGGCAGTTAACCACGATCTTGGTCATTGAGAAAAATATCGGACTCTGTTACTGTAGAGGATGTACATGTGTCCAGGAACACCCTCAGGACGACGGGACGTCGTCTACAAGGCAGCTCACCACGATCTTGGTCATTCAGAAAAATATCGGGCGCTGCTTCTGTAACGATGTCCAGTTGTCCAGGAACACCGTCAGGACGACGGGACGTCGTCTACAAGGCAGCCAACCACGATATTTGTCATTGAGAAAAAAATGGGGTGCTGGTCCTGTAGACAATGTCCAGTTGTCCACGAACACCGTCAGGACGACAGGACGTCGTATACAAGGCAGCCCACCCCGCCATAGGTCATTGAGAAAAATATCGGGCTCTGTGCCTGTGGAGGATGTACATTTGTCCAGGAACACCCTCAGGACGACGGGACGTCGTCTACAGGGAAGCCAACCACGATCTTGGTCATTGAGAAAAAATCGGGCGCTGTTCCTGTAGAGGATGTACATGTATCCAGGAACACCCTCAGGACGACGGAACGTTGTCTACAAGGCAGCGCATCACGATATTGGTCATTCGGAAAAACATCGGGCGCTGCTTCTGTAACGATATCCAGTTGTCCAGGAATACCCTCAGGACGACGGGACGTCGTCTACAAGGCAGTTAACCACGATCTTGGTCATTGAGAAAAAAATCGGGCGCTGTTCCTGTAGAGGATGTACATGTGTCCAGGAACACCCTCAGGACGACGGGACTTCGTCTACAAGGCAGCGCATCACGATATTGGTCATTGAGAAAAAAATGGGGTGCTGTTCCTGTAGAGGATGTACATGCATCCAGGAACACCCTCAGGACGACGGAACGTTGTCTACAAGGCAGCCAACCACGATCTTGGTCATTGAGAAAAAAATCGGGCGCTGTTCCTGTAGAGGATGTACATGTGTCCAGGAACACCCTCAGGACGACGGGACGTCGTCTAAAAGGCAGCGCACCACGATCTTGGTCATTGAGAAAAATATCGGGCGCTGCTTCTGTAGACGATGTCGAGTTGTCCAGGAACACTCTCAGGATGACGGGACTTCGTCTACAAGGAAGCGCATCACGATATTGGTCATTCGGAAAAACATCGGGCGCTGCTACTATAACGATATCCAGTTGTCCAGGAACACCCTCAGGATGACGGGACGTTGTCTACAAGGCAGCCAACCCCGATCTTGGTCATTGAGAAAAAAATTAGGCGCTGCATCTGTAGACGATGTCCAGGTGCCCAGGAACACCCTCAGGACGACAGGACGTCATCTACAAGGCAGCCCACCGCGCCATAGGTCATATAGAAAAAAATCGGACGCTGTTCCTGTAGAGGATGTACATGTGTCCAGGAACCCCCTCAGGACGACGGAACGTTGTCTACAAGACAGCCCACCCCGATCTTGGTCATTGAGAAAAATATCGGGCGCTGTTCCTCTAGAGGATGTACATGTGTCCAGGAACACCCTCAGGACGACGGGACGTCGTCTGCAAGGCAGCCAACCACGACCTTGGTCATTGAGAAAAAAATGGGGTGCTGTTCCTGTAGACGATGTCCAGTTGTCCAGGAACACCCTCAGGACGACGGGACGTCGTCTACAGGGAAGCCCACCACGATCTTGGTCATTGAGAAAAAAATCGGTCGCTGTTCCTGTAGAAAATGTCATGGTGTCCAGGAACACCCTCAGGACGACGGGACGTCGTCTTCAGGGAAGCCAACCCCGCACTTGGTGATTAAAAAAAAATTGGGTGCTCTTCCTGCAGACGATGTCCAGGTTTCCAGGAACACCCTCAGGACGACAAGACGTCGTCTACAAGGCAGCCCACCCCGCACTAGGTCATTGAAAAAAAAATCGGGCGCTGTCCCTGTAGAGGATGTACATGTGTCCAGGAACACCCTCAGGACGACGGCACGTCGTCTACAAGGCAGCCAACTATGATCATCGTCATTGAGAAAGAAATCAGGCGCTGCTTCTGTAGACGATGTCCATGTGTCCAGGAACACCGTCAGGACGACGGGACGTTGTCTACAAGGCAGCCCACCCCGCACTTGGTCATTGAGAAGAAAATCGGACGCTGTTTCTGTAGAGAATGTAAATGAGTCCAGGAACACCCTCAGGACGACGGGACCCCGTCTACAATGCAGCCCACCACAATCTTGGTCATTGAGAAAAATATCGGGAGCTGTTCCTGTAGACGATGTCCAGGTGTCCAGCAACACCTTCAGGACGACAAGACGTCGTCTACAAGGCAGCCCACCCCGCACAAGGTCATTGAAAAAAAAATCGGACGCTCTTCCTGTAGAGGATGTACATGTGCCCAGGAACACCCTCAGGATGACAGGACGTCGTCTTCAGGGAAGCCCACCACGATCTTGGTCATTAAGAAAAAAATCGGTCGCTGTTCCTGTAGACGATGTCCAGGAGTCCAGGAACAACTTCAGGACGATGGGACGTCGTCTACAGGGAAGCTAACCACGATCTTGGCCATTGAGAATAATATCGGGCGCTGTTCCTGTAGACGATGTCCAGGTGCCCAGAAACACCCTCAGGACGACGGGACGTCGTCTTCAGGGAAGCCCACCACGATCTTGGTCACTGAGAAAAAATCGGGCGCTGTTCCTGTAGAAAATGTCATGGTGTCCAGGAACAACCCTCAGAACGACGGGACGTCGTCTTCAGGGAAGCCCACCACGATCTTGGTCATTGAGGAAAAAATCGGGTGCTGTTCCTGTAGAAAATGTCGTGGTGTCCAGGAACACCCTCAGGACGACGGGACGTCGTCTTCAGGGAAGCCCACCCCGCACTTGGTGATTGAAAAAAAAATCGGACGCTGTTCCTGCAGACGATGTCCAGGTTTCCAGGAACACACACCCTCAGGACGACGGGACGTCGTCTTCAGGGAAGCCCACCACGATCTTGGTCATTGAGAAAAAAATCGGTCGCTGTTCCTGTAGAAAATGTCATGGTATCCAGGAACACCCTCAGGACGACGGGACGTCGTCTTCAGGGAAGCCCACCCCGCACTAGGTCATTGAAAAAAAAATCGGGCGCTGTCCCTGTAGAGGATGTACATGTGTCCAGGAACACCCTCAGGACGACGGCACGTCGTCTACAAGGCAGCCAACTACGATCATGGTCATTGAGAAAGAAATCAGGCGCTGCTTCTGTAGACGATGTCCATGTGTCCAGGAACACCGTCAGGACGACGGGACGTTGTCTACAAGGCAGCCCACCCCGCACTTGGTTATTGAGAAGAAAATCGGACGCTGTTTCTGTAGAGAATGTAAATGAGTCCAGGAACACCCTCAGGACGACGGGACCCGTCTACAATGGAGCCCACCACAATCTTGGTCATTGAGAAAAATATCGGGAGGTGTTCCTGTAGACGATGTCCAGGTGTCCAGCAACACCCTCAGGACGACAAGACGTCGTCTACAAGGCAGCCCACCCCGCACAAGGTCATTGAAAAAAAAATCGGACGCTCTTCCTGTAGAGGATGTACATGTGCCCAGGAACACCCTCAGGATGACAGGACGTCGTCTTCAGGGAAGCCCACCACGATCTTGGTCATTAAGAAAAAAATCGGTCGCTGTTCCTGTAGACGATGTCCAGGAGTCCAGAAACAAACTTCAGGACGATGGGACGTCGTCTACAGGGAAGCCAACCACGATCTTGGCCATTGAGAATAATATCGGGCGCTGTTCCTGTAGACGATGTCCAGGTGCCCAGAAACACCCTCAGGACGACGGGACGTCGTCTTCAGGGAAGCCCACCACGATCTTGGTCACTGAGAAAAAAATCGGGCGCTGTTCCTGTAGAAAATGTCATGGTGTCCAGGAACACCCTCAGAACGACGGGACGTCGTCTTCAGGGAAGCCCACCACGATCTTGTTCATTGAGAAAAAAATCGGGTGCTGTTCCTGTAGAAAATGTCGTGGTGTCCAGGAACACCCACAGGACGACGGGACGTCGTCTTCAGGGAAGCCCACCCCGCACTTGGTGATTGAAAAAAAATCGGACGCTGTCCCTGTAGACGATGTCCAGGTGCCCAGGAACACACACCCTCAGGACGACGGGACGTCGTCTTCAGGGAAGCCCACCCCGCACTTGGACACTGAAAAAAAAATCGGGTGCTGTTCCTGTAGAAAATGTCATGGTGTCCAGGAACACCCACAGGACGACGGGACATCGTCTTCAGGGAAGCCCACCACGATCTTGGTCATTAAGAAAAAAATCGGGTGCTGTTCCTGTAGAAAATGTCATGGTGTCCAGGAACACCCTCAGGACGACGGGACGTCGTCTTCAGGGAAACCCACCCCGCTCTTATTGATTAAAAAAAATTGAAGGCTCTTCCTGCAGACGATGTCCACGTTTCCAGGAACACCCTCAGGACGACAAGACGTCGTCTACAAGGCAGCTCACCCCGCACAAGGTCATTGAAAAAAAAATCGGACGCTCTTCCTGTAGAGGATGTACATGTGCCCAGGAACACCCTCAGGACGACAGGACGTCGTCTTCAGGGAAGCCCACCACGATCTTGGCCATTGAGATAAATATCGGGCGCTGTTCCTGTAGACGATGTCCAGGTGCCCAGAAACACCCTCAGGACGACGGGACGTCGTCTTCAGGGAAGCCCACCACGATCTTGGTCACTGAGAAAAAAATCGGGCGCTGTTCCTGTAGAAAATGTCATGGTGTCCAGGAACACCGTCAGAACGACGGGACGTCGTCTTCAGGAAGCCCACCACGATCTTGGTCATTGAGAAAAAAATCGGGTGCTGTTCCTGTAGAAAATGTCGTGGTGTCCTGGAACACCCTCAGGACGACGGGACGTCGTCTTCAGGGAAGCCCACCCCGCACTTGGTGATTGAAAAAAAAATCGGACGCTGTCCCTGTAGACGATTGTCTAGGTGCCCAGGAACACACACCCTCAGGACGACGGGACGTCGTCTTCAGGGAAGCCCACCCCGCACTTGGACACTGAAAAAAAAAATTGGGTGCTGTTCCTGTAGAAAATGTCATGGTGTCCAGGAACACCCACAGGACGACGGGACGTAGTCTTCAGGGAAGCCCACCATGATCTTGGTCATTGAGAAAAAAATCGGGTGCTGTTCCTGTAGAAAATGTCATGGTGTCCAGGAACACCCTCAGGACGACGGGACGTCGTCTTCAGGGAAACCCACCCCGCACTTATTGATTAAAAAATATTGGGGGCTCTTCCTTCAGACGATGTCCAGGTTTCCAGGAACACCCTCAGGACGACAAGACGTCGTCTACAAGGCAGCCCACCCCGCACAAGGTCATTGAAAAAAAAATCGGACGCTCTTCCTGTAGAGGATGTACATGTGTCCAGGAACACCCTCAGGACGACGGGACGTCGTCTACAAGGCAGACCACTACGCACTTAGACATTGAAAAAAAAATTGGGTGCTGTTCCTGTAGACGATGTCCAGGTGCCCAGAAACACCCTCAGGACGACGGGACGTCGTCTACAAGGCAGCCCACCCCGCACTAGGTCATTGAGAAAAAAATCGGGCGCTGTTCCTGCAGACGATGTCCAAGTGTCCAGGAAACACCTCAGGACGACGGGACTTCGTCTTCAGGGAAGCCCACCACGATCTTGGTCATTAAGAAGCTTGTGCAAATATGTATCGTATCGATCATCTTGACTTGCACGACAACAACCCTCGACATTGTTTTGTTCACTTCCGACAAAAGAGAAATAAATTTCTTAATATTCATTTCAATTGATCGTTTTTTTTTTCGGTCATATTAAACCTACCCGCGAAAAGCAACATTTAGCTAACTGGTATTTATTCCATTGATCCGACTTAAATGTGGACAAGCGGCTCCATTACAATTTTAAAAAATTTCCTCTGCCGTAACCTACAAGTTTCATCGATGTATCAATTTTAATGTAACTAAGTCTAAATTGTTCATATATTTTTATTAAATCAAAGTTGACTATTTCTTCAGGTCTTATTCCCAATAGGTACTTGTTTAGGGTCTATGTTTTAGATTTAATTTTCAACTTTTCAACTTTCTTCCTTTTGCTCGATATCAAACGAAAATATTATACATGAAATTTTTGGATACTTAAAGATATGAAAAATCGTCATTTTTATGAAAGTGTAATTTTAGTTTCAAAATTGTATAACGATACAAACGTTTACCACGGTAGTGTAGAAAAAAATTTAATCCCACATGAAAACCACGCGGAAGAATGTCATATAATATTAAAGATCGATGTTTCAGTAATCATCTTTGATCAAAATCAAAATCGCATCTTGGTAACTTTTCGAAAAAAACGTGATTTTATACAGGGTGTTCGAAATGTTCCGGACCCCTCCAAATAAAGTGAAATAAGGTGCACGTACTTTGAACGAAAAAAATTTATTGTGTTAGATTTCATTATATGAATCATAGAATATGTAGTCATATGTGAACAAGAATGATTCATGTATCGACAAGATTCTAGTTGTGAATATGATTTATTTGTTAGCCCACACCGCGAGGATTATGAGCGATGCAAAATAATGTGTAAACGGGATAATTTTAGTATGATCTTGAAAAAGAAGTGGAATAATAAATGGACATTCTCTGTCCCGGGAAAGATTAATGTAATATTAATCAAAAACGATTTTATTGTTTATGACCATAACAGATTTGTTGCAAGAACTTATCCAAATTATGAACAATTTACAATGTTATTACTAGAAAAATATTTGCAAATAGACTCGTTAACAAATTCCTTTACGGCAAATGCACCACTATTAATAGAAATTCTAAACCAGGGTCAGACAGAGAAAGATTTTCGGGAAATCGAACAGATAGTAAAATTATATAAAAATACAGACAAGATTTTAACAGGAGTAGAAGTTTTAACCGCTATTACAGCATGTGCTTTGATGACTATACGAATAATTTTAGGATTTTTATATTATATTAAAATCATAGTACAAGAGTCACCGGATGTAATAGAACTAAATGTACGATCCGGAAACGGAAATCTACTTAAACAATCAAATGTACAAGGCTTTATTAGACTTGCATAAAATAACTAAGTAATCATAGGAATATCTTTGTACGAATAATGATGTTATTCATAACATAAAGACGGATCTGGAAATAGGGAATTTTTTTTTAATACTTACAGATGGCGATTCACACAATAACCCTGTTTCTGGGAATAATCTCCAACTTTCTTGGAATACACGGATTAGTAGGATTTGATTGTGGCGATCACATTAATAACATTACAACAATCTCGCTAGTTGATATAGGAGAATGCGTTATAAGAAAAGCACCCGTTAATACAACACGCATATTTGGTCAATTATTACAATTAAACGATTTTAGATCAGTACAAACAGTACCATTACAAGATCAATAACCTTTGTGGGGGTATTTCAGAGTCGGGAGAATGTAACGGGGGATCTTATTCAGACACTTATGGGGATTATCAAGGCGTATATGTAGCCGGATGGGTAAAAATTTTTTTACAAGATTACTACGAAGAAGTTAATTCAGATACATAGTTCGATTAGACAGTGGATCTACGTGCAAATTTTCCGAAGGACGATGCTCTGATCACGATGCATCAGAAGTATTTTGGTCGACAACACTAGACGAGACATGCGGCGAAAAGAAATACTCGTTACTATATGAAGGACACATGGAGAAAATTCAAGAAATAGGAGATAAGAAAATTTTGTATTCGTTAGAATCCAATGAGGTAACTTTTGCCTTATGGAAAACCGGAAAATTATTTGTCTTGGAGGACGCAAAAGAGGATGGTTTCGTGGAGAAAGTTCCCCGATCCGCGGCGAATCTAGACATGTTTGCCTTTATAAATTCAAAATTTTTATATGTAGAAAAATATGTACGAAAACAAATCACACAGATGTATTACGACGTTTTACGGCACAAATGTGAACTCGAAAGAAAATTAATGGATGAAGCATTAGCTTTAGCTACTATCGCTCCAGAGGAAGTAGCATATAGGATCATGGGAGAACCCGGTTACATCGCAGTTACAGCTGGAGATGTTATACATTTATTAAAATGCGTTAGAGTCAAAATAGCAAGACGAGAAACAAACGGAGAATGTTATAAATAATTACCTGTCACAAGAGCAAGGCGAAAAGTACTTTTTATCATCCCGAACACATATTTCAATTCGAAATAGAAGACAAATAACTTGCGACGAAAGATTACCAATAATGTATAAAATAGGTAAAAGTTGGTACAAATTGCTACCTGACCCTGTAGAGGTTAAGGTTCTTGAAGTCTTAAAATCACAAACTCGACCCACTTGGAAGTACGTAAGCCCTGATATACCCTATACATTAGCTTTAAACGGAATTTATTCGCAAAATTATTTGAATCGATTACGTGATCGAATTTTATTCCCTATCGAAAGAAATGCAGTCGTTAATAAAATGGCATTAAGAATAACAGGACGTGTGGTAGATACGGAAGGCATGACTATCGGTAATTTATTTAATAAAGAAACATTAGCAAAAATCGCTGAATCCGCTTGAGAAAAGATGTGGACAAACTTTTTAACATTTGGAACAGCTAGTGCAGGAGTAATAGGCATAATAATAGCTTGCCGATTTATTAAACTAGTAGTTGATACAGTAATTCATGGCTATGCATTATATAGTTTATACGGATTTTTATTGCACCTTATAGGAGCAATATGGCATTCAGTTACCCAATTATTGTTACATCTGGGACAAAAAGAACAAAATAGAGTACAAAGACAAATACAACAAGCGTAAAATCAGCAAAGAAATGAGGTACTTGATGAAACAATAGAAATGAAAAAAACAAATGATGAACCACCAAAAATATATTCCAGGATACATGTTAATACGAATTGTTTACAATTAACATAGTAATTATAGCTTAAAAACACAAAAGCTAAAAGACACATATTACATGGTACACTGACCGCAAGAAGAAATCAACGCGAATGAACCTTTTGATGGAGTAATGCCCGAAAACTATCCAGACACATACGCAGAATTCCTTAAACACCGGTACTATCAACAAAAACTAGAAATATTATACTTGTTCGCGATTTACCTGTTTGAATCGCGCGCCCTCGTGATTATCGACTGCGCTCATGCGCGCGTCGCTATACTCTGTCGAGTCGACTGGCACTTCATACACACTCGCGCATGCTCAGGCGTCTTCCCGCCGAAAGATAGCGTCGCAGCGCTTGCGCGCTTGCTATCTCTCTCTCAGACAACTAGCACAAGGAAAAGGACGCTTGGATTTTTCTTTGCCTTTTTTGTTCGCTTTTTTTAACCTGCTCATCCCCTGCTTTCGCTCATCATCTGATTATCACCGCAAGGCTCATCTGCTCAACTCAACTACTTAATTCCTGCTTAATCTACACTTCTGCAGCTCTATAAAACTTAACTCAAGTAAATCAAGCATGTTAACTGTTGAAAGGTACGAAGTTGCACTCATCAATAAAGCTCTTTAAAACTCAGCTCTGGTTATTAAAATTCCACGCCCTCTGTAACTACCATCATCCTAAATTCACTAGCGCATAAATTTCTCAAACATTTGGTCATTTGAGCCGGATTTGGTAGTTTACAGTGGGTGCGTGCATGTAATTAAAACCGTCGCTCTAACACAACGGTGATACAGGTGTACGTATGCAACTCTTGGAAGCAAAAGCCCGCTCATTTTACCGCTCAACTATTGTTCATCCAAATTACTCAAAATGGATTCGGAGAAGGCTCAATCAAGCAGCGGCGCCACTTTGAAGGTGCCAGAGCAGGATGCCAAGAAAGCTAAGCACGTTCGATCTGCGTCGCTCTCCAACATCGGCAGCGTCGACAAGGCTAACACTGCTCCTGTGATCCACCCATCACTCGCTCGTATCGGCCACCGCGAGAGTTAGAAGTGCGGTGTTCTACACAGGCATTACGCCTTGCAGTGCTCAAGGAGATACAGGAGCAGCTTAACGAGGAGGTGTTGTCGGCTGGACTTTTCCATGAATGCCGCACACAAATTCAAGGCCTTCTTGATAAAGCCATGCAGGATCAGGAGGTCATTGACGTGCTCTAGAGCTCGGAAGCCGCTGAACTTCCTTATTTCAAGGAAAATCAATTTGCGCTCATTGTAAAACTTGTTCATCGGTTACTGCGTAAAGTCTCTGATCTCATTTCCTCTATTCCAGCTCAATGTGAAAACTTGTCCAGCTCAGCTCATCGACGGCCAAAATTACCAGACATCAGCTTGCATCATTTTAGTGGAGAATACTCGGAGTGGCTACACTTCAGAGACCTGTTTAAGAGCCTCGTCCTCAGTAATGAACGTTTGGCGCCAGTGGAGAAACTTCACTACTTGAATAGTTGTTTGTTTGGTGAGCCAGCTCAGATCATTGCCGGCTACCCCGTCGAAGATAGTTCGCTCAATCCAGCTTGGGGTCAGTTGTCATGTCGTTACGACAATAAGCGACTGGCAATTTGCTCATTTCTGGACCAATTACTGGACCAGAAACCATTAACTTCTAAATCAGCTCAGGGACTCAACGCATTGGAGATGATCCTCAGCAAGGTAACCAAGGGCTTCTCTTCGCTCAGTGTCTCGGAGCAACTCGAAGACATGTTGTTAGCTCATCTCACTGTCAGAAATATGGACCGAGCCACCAAGGAGAGCTGGGAGCACTCCCTTGGTATGTCGCAAGACTTCCCGACATCAGCGAGTGTGCGCATGTTCCTAACGTCGCGTGCACGAGCTCTTGAGCGCGTTGAGGACGTCACAGGGAAAAATAAGCAAGCAGCTCAACGCAAATCAAACAACATGGCCACAACATCCGCTCAGCCACTCCCTGCCGCTCAATCTGGTTCAGCTCAACAAAAAACATATCCTCAAGCTCAATCATCTGCTCACTCCAAGACCGTCAATTACAATCTTAGACCCACTGCTCACCCTTGCGACAAGTGCCAGCAGCCACACTTCATCGTGATGTGCCCAGTGTTCAGAGCGTTGGAAGTGAGGAATAGACAAGAATTTGTACGTGATAAGCAGTTGTGTTCCAATTGTCTAGGGCGTCACAATGTATTGTCACGCAGAAGCGCAGCAAGGTGCAAGATGTGTGACCAAAAGCATCACACCATGCTTCACCCATCACGCTCACAATCTCAAGCTCAGAATCAACCATCACAACAACCATCAACCTCATCTGCAACACAACCAGCTCATGCGTCGACATCAGATGCTCATTGAAGTGTTGGTGCAGTCGTCAGCTCAAAGCTCACTTTCTCAAACCACTCAGCTCATCATACTCTGCTCAACCCACCGCTCAGCTCATCACATGCCAATCTCAACGAAGCAACGCTCTTAGGTACAGCCATCGCTCAGCTCAGAACGTCAATGTACGATAATTACGTCCGTCTCATGATTGATTCTGGATCTGAGCTGACGTTCGTCACCGAACACCTGGTGAATCAATTCAAGCTCTCACGTCGTTCATCATCATTTGTGATCCATGGAATAGGAGGTGGAAAAGCTGCTCACACTCTCGGCTCCGCTCAGCTCACTCTCAAATCAAGATTCACACAAGAGGCTATAATTATCGAGGCACATATTCTCAAAGCGGTCACCTCGATAACTCCATCAGTCAAGATCACCATACAAGATTGGCCGCATTTGAAGGATTTAAATTTGGCTGATGAGAAGTTTTTCCAGCCTCGACCAGTAGATATTATCATTGGAGCTGACAATTATGAACTCATTATAAATTCTGGACTCATTAAATCTCATCCTGGATCTCCAATTGCTCAATCTTCTATCTTTGGATGGCTCATAGTAGGACCTGCTCACACAACATCAACCAAATCTGTTTCAGCTCACCACAGCATTGTCAAGAGAGATAATGATCTTCATGAACTTCTCAGCAGATTTTGGCTACAAGAAGAGCTCAGACATGATTCAACAAGACAACATCTTGAGTCCTGAAGAAGAGGAATGTGAAAAACATTTCCGCTCAACTCGTGTGAGAGACTCAACAGGCAGATATGTTGTCAGAATTCCGCTCAAAGAAGTGCCTCAATAGAATGTCCAGAAGAATTGCTCAAGACTCAACCATGGGCGAACTTTACACGAAGTTCATGTATGAATATTTAGCATTGGGACACATGAGAAAGGTGGAATCATCTACAGCTTCAAGCTTCTCACCGTTTTATTTGCCTCATGATGGTGTCCTCAAACCTGATAGTGCAACAGCCAAGCTCAGAATTGTTTTCAACGGCTCATGTTCAACATCTTCTGGTAAATCTCTCAATGACATCATGCACACTGGTGCAAATTTATTGCTCAATATTAGCGACGTGCTCATCTGGATTCGCCACTTTCATCATCTTTTTGCTACGGATATCGTGAAAATGTATCGGCAGGTTCAAGTCCATTCTGATGATTGGGATCTTCAGCGGATCATCTGGAAGGATCAAGATCATGATGAAGTGGATTTCCAGCTCACCACGGTCACCTACGGGACCAAAGCTGCTCCTTTTCTCGCCACAAGGGCTTTGTTGCAACTTGTGGAGGATGAAGGCTACAAGTATCCTCCTGCCATTCCTTCACTCAAAAGGGGAAGATATGTCGATGACATATTTGGTGGAGCTGATACTCCGGCTCAGCTCAATGAAGTTACTCAACAAGTTACAAAGTTGTGTAATGCGGGCGGTTTCCCACTCTCAAAATGGCATGCAACTCTAAAGGATTTTTTGGTTGCTTCATCAACAGATGGCTCTTCATTCAATTTAGACGACTGCGCAACCTCACTACTCGGATTAAAATGGCTTCCTCATGAAGACTGTTTTACATTTACATCAAAGTTCTCACCACATTCAGGACGCTTAACCAAGAGGACAATTTTGTCAGAAGTGGCTCAAATATTTGATCCGCTTAGATTCGTCTCACCTGTTATTATCACTGCCAAGATTCTTCTACAAGAACTCTGGCTGCTCAAACATGGTTGGGATGATCCACTCCCTACTCAGGTGTGTTCAAGATGGCTCAACATTCGAGAAGACCTTATCATGCTGGCCAGCATATCAGTTCCCAGATGGTTTGGTACTTGGAGCTTTTCCACTGTATAACTTCACGGCTTCTCAGATGCTTCTCAAGACGCTATGTCAGCCGTTGCTTACATAGTTGTTCGCTCACCCTCCATAGCTTTGCTGCTAACCAAACTCATCAAAACTGCTGAAGATTCCCTTCAAGTGAAGATAGATTCTACTCATCTGTGGACGGACTCACAAGTTACACTCATGTGGATCAGCTCACCAGCAAGCCATTGGAAGGATTTCGTTAGGAACAGAGTCACCCAGATTCAAGAAATGTGCACAATCAACACCACCTGGAGACATGTTCCTGGGATTGAAAATCCAGCTGATTGCGGCTCAAGAGGCATTACTACGGCTCAAATAAAAAATCACCCACTTTGGTGGTCAGGACCTGCTTGGATCAAGCATGATCAATCTCACTGGTCTAAACAACCAACTTATTCGATAGAGATGAGGCGCTCTCATCTCTATCGCTCAGCAAACCACATATTACTGGCATGTTATTTACAGGTATTCTTCATTGTATAAGTTATTAATTGTAACATCGTTGCTTTTTAGAGTGAGAGACGTGCTCAGGAGAAACTCAAGTGTTCATTACTCTATAATGCTCAAAGCCTGCATCACGCTCAGCTCTTCTGGATTAAGGCCACTCAAGCGGCTTACTTTGCTCAGGAGATTCAACAACTTAGCAAAGGTGCTGTTCTTCCTTCTGGTCATAACTTTACTCGTCTGACAGCCTTTATTGACGCTGAAGGCATCGTCCGAGTTGGAGGGCGACTAGAACACTCAATTCTCAATTATCAAGAAAAACACCCAGCAATTTTGCCTCGACACTCTCATCTCACGACTCTACTCATCGACTCATCTCATCGCTCCACACTTCATGGAGGTACTCAACTGACACTCGCTAAACTCCGACAGACGTGCTGGATTATTGGAGGAAGAGCGTCAGTAAAGTCTTATATTCTTCGATGCGTCTCTTACGCTCGGCAAAGAGGCATTAAAGCTCAGCAGCTAATGGGACAGCTTCCCATCTCACATCTCACTGCAGCGAGAGCATTTCTCCACACTGGAGTTGACTACGCTGGACCAGTGACAATAAAAACCTGGAAAGGCCGAGGATGTAAGACTGACAAGGGTTGGATCTGCGTGTTCGTCTGTCTCAACACATCAGCTGCTCATCTAGAAGTTGTCACTGATTACTCAGCCGATTGCTTCATTGCTGCTTTTCGGAGGTTTGTTTCACGCCGAGGAATTGTGCAAGTGATGTATTCGGATTGTGGAACCACATTTCAAGGCGCCACAACTCAACTCAACCAACTCTTCACCAAGGCTTCTTCGGAACATCAGCTCATTTCTTCAACGCTCGCTATTCACTCAGCTCTTAACTGTGTTCCAGAACCATCACTCTTAGATCTCAACCCCGCCCGACTATCAAGATGGCAACTCATCCAGCAACGGTTACAGACTTTTTGGAAACTTTGGTCAGCTCATTAATTGCAACGACAGCAGGCGATCTCAAAGTGGCATCATCCTTCTGATACTATTCAAGTTGGATCAATGGCACTATTCACAGATGAGAGATCACCTCCAGCTAAGTGGCCTCTTGTTCGCGTGATGCAACTCCATCCTGGACAGGATGGACTCACCAGGGTGGCGACTCTTAAAACTGCTACTTCTACAATAACTCGTCCAATCGCAAAACTCGCTCCTTTGCCAGTGTTTCTGCCAAAGGCTGATAATACTCAACAGTAGTTGGCTTTACAACCCAGCTACGCTCATTACTCTTCAAGTGGACTTACAACTCATTTGGCTCATCATCTTCTCAACTAAAAGTGGCTTTACGACCCACTTTCTCACTCACTCATATCTACATGCAGCAGGCTTTACGACCCTGTTGCATCTCTCAAATACCAACTCAAGATTTACACCTACAACGCTGGATGGATTTACGACCCAGACAGCTGCGATTCTACGGCTCATCGCTCTTACTTATAATCATCAAAGGCGTTGATGATGCGGGCGGAATGTTCGCGATTTACCTGTTTGAATCGCGCGCCCTCGTGATTATCGACTGCGCTCATGCGCGCGTCGCTATACTCTGTCGAGTCGACTGGCACTTCATACACAATCGCGCATGCTCAGGCGTCTTCGCGCCAAAAGATAGCGTCGCGGCGCTCGCGCGCTCGCTAACTCTCTCTCTCAGACAACTAGCACAAGGAAAAGGACGCTTGGATTTTTCTTTGCCTTTTTTGTTCGCTTTTTTCAACCTGCTCATCCCCTGCTTTCGCTCATCACCTGCTTATCACCGCAAGGCTCATCTGCTCAACTCAACTGCTTAATTCCTGCTCAATCTACACTTCTGCAGCTCTATAAATCTTTACTCAAGTAAATCAAGCAAGTTAACTGTTGAAAGGTACGAAGTTGCACTCATCAATAAAGCTCTTTAAAACTCAGCTCTGGTTATTAAAATTCCCCGCCCACTGTAACTACCATCATCCTAAATTCACCAGCGCATAAATTTCTCAAACAATACTTCTATGACGTCAATAATTTTGAATTAGTAATATGCGATAGCTGCATAACACGATATCAATTTCAATATTCACCTAAGTTCGTACGACACAAAGGAATACATAATATTAGTCCCGTACATACACCTTCTTTATACTGCGATTTATGTAAATGCGACATACAAAATGTCCGCCCAATAATTGAATGCAATAATTGCACACAATTTTTACTAGAAATCTACAACGATAAATAAATCATGTCATTTATGATGAGAAGAATAATATATCGAGACGAAGAAACCAACAAAGAAGATTGCAAAAAATGTATTTTACGACTAGCAACTCGTGAGTCGGTTCTGGAGGTTCTGGCGTGTAGGACATCACTTGATATCCTGGCAAAATGATGCGCCGTCAAGTTGGAATGGGTAGCTAGTCATGCAGGCATTCGTGGTAACGAGAAGGCCGACAGACATGCTAAAAGGGGGACGGCGGGGCTTAGGGCAATCGCCGTAGATACAGATCTACCAGGAAGGGAACTGGACAGCAGAGTTCAGACCTGGATTAGAAAGGAGCAGACCAACAAATGGGTAGGGTGCCAGGACTGCAGACACACCAAAGCGTTTATCGCAGAGTCTGTCCCGGTAGGATGGGTGGGAGAGCTGTTAAATCTCCCCAAAAAGGACATTAGGAAGGTAGCGGAGTGTCTGACGGGCCATTGTGACCTGTCACACTTTAAGAAGAGGATAGGAGTAAGCACTGAGAACATCTGTAGACTTTGTGGGGAAGTGGAGGAAACTCCCATGCATCTTCTGTGCCACTGCCCTAGGCTGATGGGCGGAAGGCGGGGAGTGTGTGAGGGAGGTTGATAGGGGATGAATGATGAGGAGACCGAGCGCAATGGGCTAATTGGCCTAGGTGCATCGCCTGCATGTCCCCGCGAGGGGCCGTGGGTGTGTTTCCGCTCTGACATCGACTATCGACTATTAACATATTAAGGCGGGGATGTCCTGTAACAAAAAAAAAAACACAAGCAATTTAAAATAAATAATAATAAAATAAAAAAAAAAGGTAGAAAGAAAATATTACCAAAACGAAGAATCAGTGATCATCATCAAAATACGAAGACGGCAAAGCAGCAAATGCGGCCACTCCACCTGCAGACAATGGTTGTCCCACATGAATCGGCGGAACGATCCGGAAGGCGCCGAGATAATCGACGGTGGCCCATAAGGAATCAGTGGCTGATCCGGCTCGTTGATAGTAACAGACGGAGTAGGACTATAACATCTGAAAAAAAATTAGACCGATAAAAACGTAAAAAAAAAACAAATAAACAATAAATACTTACAAGTAAGCTTCGGTCGGGGACGCAGGTTGCCCCATCAGGATTGGGGAAAATGACCCGGAAGAAGGAGCCGATGGATGTCGTATCATATTACCTAAAAAGAATTTTGTTTTAGAAAAGATAATAATATAAAAATAAAAAATATATATATATATAAAACACTTACGGATCATGGGGAAAAGCCGAGGTTACGCTAGAAGAAGATAGAATAAAATAAATAATAATAATAAAGAAAATATAATAAAAAATAAATAAATAAATAAATAACAAAGAGATACTTACTCTGTCGGAGACGCAGGCTGTCCTATGTAGACAAGCAAGAAAGGATTGGAAGAGGCAGTCGGAGATGATGAGGTAGATGCCAGCGATTTGTAAGGAGACGGCGAACTTGAGAAACCCAACACATCCATGATTTGCTCCGTGTTCAGACGACCAGCTGCATAGCCCTCACGAAGACGATCAAGGAGAGAAATCAACTCACACCCAGAACAACGCATGGCGGTATTTATTAATCGATGGATAAGACGAAGAGGCATTATTGAATGGCCAGCTAGATCACCCGATTTGACGCCTCTTGATTACTTCTATTTGGGGTATTTGAAAGATCGAGTGTACAAAACAAAACCCTAAAATTTGGATGAATTACGGCAAAGGATCATCGATGAATCAGCTCTCATCCCCGCTGAAATCATCAAAAATGCTGTTGGTGCTTTTTACCATCGATTAGGACAGTGTCAAGAAGTAAATGGGGAGCAGTTCGAGCATCTACGATAATCATAGTTGGAAATATTTATCCAATCACGTGAGAGGCAAGGGGACCCACGATAATAAAGCACCCCAAATGGAATAGAAATTACTACGTCTACGCCGTTGTTCCTGGGTAACGCTAAAAGTAAAATCAAATAACTTTTAAGATGAATGGAATATTATTGACCTCAATGGTTTTGAATGTAAAATTTCCCGCTCTTTCCATTACTGATGTCAAAAATAGTGCTTCCCATTAAAAAAAAATGACATGACCTTATAAAAACCATCAAGGTAATCTTCAAGGTCAAATCTAAGGTCGCCATTGAATTCCTTGTCGAAAATTACATCGAATATAACCTTGACATTTTTTACAAATAAATCACCTGAAAAGTTATTTGAGTGTTTCCAGACTTTTTGGACACCCTGTATAAGTTTCGTATATACAAAATTTTGTGTATGCAAATTATTAATATATAATAACAATTATTCTGTATTTAATTTGTTAAGATATAACCGAAAAAGTTAGATATATGTATAATTAGGATATATGACAGTGCGAATCGTTAATAAGTAATAACAATTATTCTATATTTAAGTTAGATCTATATAAATTATAACATTAACAAATTTTGTTAAGATATAACCAAATATGTTAGATATAGGTATAATTAAGATATACGACAATAATGATTATAAATAAATGTTTAGTGCGAATTTTTTTTTATGTACGAACGATGCTCTTTTTCAAAGATCGCTCGTTCTAGGATAGGAGGGGAGATGTTACGTCATGAAAAAAAAAACACAACAAGTAAATATAAAAGGGTAATTATATTTTTTCAGGACGTACCAAAATTGAAAATAAAATGAGTTTAAAAACTTACGAATATTGCATCAAGTACCTTTACGAAAGTCGAGGCATCCGTACACTCGAGAGAGCAAAACGCTTTATAATCGAGCGAAAGGTCTAAAACAGTTGACGAAAATTTTACGACAGCAAGTGGCGAAGGAGAACCGATCTTTCGAAAGTGAGAAGGTGGTCACATAAACCGACCTACCTCAATTTTTAAATATGAGACCCGAAGACAAGGAGAAAAATTGATTAGTGAAAAACACATAAACTGATGACAAAATTTATGAGTGATGCCGGACTTTTAAAAGTGAGGAGCATTATGACACCAGAAGTCAAGTGGCGGAAGGGGACCAGTCAAATAAACGCCGGCTCAGTCGCATAGGTAAACACCCGCTTTATGACAAAACAAATGCGAGACCCGAGAACAGTGAGTATGAAAAACTCATAAAAACAAAATGTAAATTATCGGACTATTAAATCAAAGACGGTCTACAAAGGAGTCCAACATTAATGAAAAGACACAACGAGCGCAGCAGAGGGCCGCAGCGCTGACCCGCGCCGACACACAAGAGAGAGAGAGAGAAAGAGAGATAGTGAGATAGAGAGAAAGAGAGAGAGAGCGAGAGCAATGACGAGCCGCCGCACTGACCCCCCGCCGAGCGAGACCGAGAGGCCCGCACCTACCAAGCCGCTCGAAACCGCTACCGGTCGCCTCCCGTCACCTCCGGTATTCGTAGAGGTACAATTTCGATATTATTGTAGGCGTTGAGACCTTTCTCATAAATAATCGTTTAACCGAAATTTGTTTTATTTTTTAATTCCATTCAAAAATTTTATTTATAAGAAAAATCAAGAATATAATAATTGGATGAATCATTTTCAAAATCCCGAAAAATTTAATCGATATTTCCTTACACCTGGACATAACAAATCCATCCACTCGGGTTCTCGAACTTTTTATGTCGATCCTGATGAAAAGAATCGTTACACGTTCGATGTGGCAGGCTGAGCTCAGTCGGGCGGTTTTACAGTCATAGAAAAGGGCGGAGTGGAGTGAAAAGGGGCAGCTGCTGTCACCACTCCTTGATGATGAGCAAAGGAGACTCGAAGTTCCAAACGTGAGTCGCCTCTCGTAGTTGCTTCCTCTCGTGCTGGACTCGCCGTTGGGGATGCCCTCAGGATTCAAAGCGGAATTATCAAAATCGAAATAACTATATTAAATCAAATCAAAGCACCAATAATTTGAGGTTTTATTAGTAAATTTATGGTGAGAACTGATTAAAGTTACAATTTTTAAAAGTATAAGACTAGAAAAATTATTCTAAATCAGAAATTAGTAAATCGCGTGTACAGCGGTTTTGCCCGTGCGCTCCCCAATGTCCGTCGCGTTCGGCGGTCTCAGTCTCTCTGCTCGTTCATTTCGCTGTGTGCCCTTTCGCGCATTCTCTTAATTTTTTTTCTTATCCTTAGTCGCTGCTGCGATAAGAGAAGTGCTGATTGAGGGTGGCATCTCAGCCTTCCTTCAAGTTCTCCTTTTCTACCCTTCGTATGCTTCTTTTTCCCTTTCAAACTCGCGGTTTTCTTTAGAAAAAAAATTTCCCAAAAAAGTTGAAACTCCAAAATGCGCCACAAAATAAAATATTTTTTCCATTTAACCCATTATAAGCCAGGCAAAACCTGGCAGAAATATCGAGAAACGAACTGTATCATGCTTCGTATTACAAAAAAAAAAGAATATCCGTGTATTTTCTTATGTGGATTACACTTTTTTATAACAAATTATTTAAATAAATCAACCTAAATGTCGTAATTTTGCAGTACTGAATGCGAATATCGACTCTACGGGCAAAAACACGATAAAAACCTATATAACGTGTTTCTGTCAGAATTCAATTTGTTAGTATAAAATAAGGATAAACAATAAGTGATAAGTAATAACACGCCCTTCTCTTACTTATATATTCTTTTTTGCATACTCACATCTGTGAGCGCTATACTGATTCTAGCGGAACGAGTCTCCCGCAGGCTCCAAGCTACCAGAGCACATCTGCACGCTTTCATCCCAGCGAGCCATGGAGACCTTATAAAACATTCAATTTCCGCTGAGAGAGGTTAGAAAGGAGTCGGCTGCCTTTTCGCGCGTACAACACACACATAGACGACCAAAGGCTCATCACCACTACAGCTGTGTACACACCGAGCACGACAAAACAGAAGCGAGCCGACTATTATGCCCTCTCCAAACGCAGGTACGCTTTCCTCTGCGATATGTGTCGTTTGCGGCGGAGTATGCGTGAGACCTATCAACAAGTGCTCAGTCTGCAAACGGCCCTGTCATTCTAAGTGTGTGCAGAGGAAAACAAACGTGCCGTGTGATTTCTGTCGCACAACCACAACACCAAGCACAAAGGTAGCCACTCAGGCAACAAGAAGTTCGGCTCGCCTAACAGGGGCAATAAATCGCGCGGCCCCCTCCAGATTTCAGGGGTCTTCATGCCAACGCCGACGACACCGCCAGCACGAATGCGAAGAGCTCCCCACCTAAACTCGCGCTGGCTACTCCGGGCTCTCTTGCTGTTGGTCTGGTTGCAGAGTTGCAGGTACCGACAGACACAGAGCAGACTATCACAGGTAAATCCAAACTTAGCGAAGCAGTAAGCCCGTGCCATAAAAACTCTATCAAGACAACGGAGAGTTCAACATCTCTCCCGCTATCAGAAAATGATGCATCGGATCCTCCGCTAGGAGATAACAGCCTCATGGGATTATCCCATGTTTTAATACGAGTGAGCACAATGGAACTCTTTTATTCAACGATTCTATATGCTTGAGAGGCAGCTAGACGACCTTAAGTCCATCTTGGGGTGTGGCCGTGTATCACATGCTGTTCCCACTATTTCGACGGAGGGACCAGAATGTGAAATAGCGAAATTTACAGCCAGGGTCTCTACCCTTGAGGATTTGATAGGGAACCAAAATAGAGTATTGAATGACACTAAAACCAATACTAGGCTGCTTCTCAAGCACGCCAAGAAACAAAAAGATAACTTGAAAGAAGTATACGTTGCACACCTGACTATCCTCTGAGGTAGCGCAAGGTTTACCAGCCGGTGACACTGAGGCTTGTGCCCCGCATAGAGTTTCCTCTCTTCGACAGGACTCTGGTGGTTTGGGTGCTCAAGTTAGCCATGTATCGACCGAGGGCTGCGAGGTGATCGTCAACGGGATATTCAGGAATGGATCTGAGATCTCACCTGATACTCTTGGCGATATCGCTTTCGCGGTTCTTGGCCATAACCCATAGCCAAAGAGTTGGGCTTCAAATACGTTTGGCACTCCGGTGGCAGGTTCCTGGCTAGACGTAAGGGAGGTGAGCGGGCGCATGTCTTTGCGTCAGCCGCTGATCTGCAAGCCATTCGTACGGCGTGTCTGGATACTCCAGGAAATACTGCCACATTGAAGAACTTCACATCCACTACTTCAAAGGCATCGGGAGGAACGATGGCAGACAGATCAGGGGCAACTCTTTGATCATACCCGGCAATTTTTTTCTCGAAAAAGATCTATCTAATTGAAAAATTACTAAAAATACTATTGATTTAGGATTGCATGAATAATATGGTGGTATTTTTTATTTTTTCCATTTTTAATTTTTTAGAATATTGTTTTTTAGTCAATTCCACAAAATTGAAAATTGGAAAAATAAATACCACTATATTTTTAATACTTTTGGCCCATCCTGTATATATTTGTTAGTGCTGATAGTTTAACTTAATCTGTGGGTTCAAATAAAAATAAACTTCCAATTTAAATATAATAAAAAAGGAAATTTTTAAAAAATAAAGAATATTAAGCTGAAGATTAAATTGTTGATATTTATGTAGAATAAGATGTTTTTTTGTATAGAGCCTACTTTTCTGTGGCATTTTTTCAAGGTCATATATATAGATCTTGTTTGAGAAATTACTTGTTGAAGGAATTGGGTAGTTACAACGGGCGGGGACTTTAAATAAATACACTATTTTTATTGAGCACTTTGAATTTTATTCAGCCTCGAGTGTAGGCGAGCATACCTTAACATCAATAATTTATATTTGAGTTTGTGTATAATGAGCAGAACTATCTTGACTGAGCTGGAGCGATGTAGCGATGAGCTGGAAAATGCAGAGCAGGTTTCAATGATGCAGTGATTGAGCTGGGTGATAAAAGCAGGGTTGAGCAGGTCGAAAAAGCCTTGATGAAAAGCAAAAGCGTCTTTCCCTGTCAAGAGCTGGTCGTAGAGAAAGCTAAGATGGCGTCGAGGGACGCTATCTTTGCCGTGAACGCGCCTGAGCGCGCGCGCGCAAGTTCTCAGCGCCATCTGAGCTGGAGAGTTGCTGGAGTTCGTAGCGCGCGCAATTCGAATAGAGAAATCGCGAACAGTTCTTCTAGTATAAAAATCGATTATTTTTTAAATCACTATATCTTCTTTTAAAAGGGGGCTTCAGGGTTGGAATGTTTTTTCAAATCTTTGTTTTATCTTGAGCAATATAAAAAAATGTTACCCGAACTGAATTTTCATTAGCGCCATGCTCAAAAATTCAAAAAATCAGTTTTTTAGAAGTTTTTTGTTCCTAGCTTGTTTTAGGCTAATTCTATGAAAAAACTAATAATTCCATCGTATTCTACGCAAAAAATACATCGAAAACATGTATTATACTTTTGTTTTTATCACTATTATATCATGAGAAATCAGCGTTCGAACCTGTGTCTTTATTTACCCATATGCAACACTTAGAAAATCGAATGTTGGAATTTAATCATCTATTTCTACTTGTATAATGTTACCGACGATAATAGTATAGTATATGTTTTCGATGAATTTTTTTGTGTAAAACACGATGATGCTGTCTGTTCTATCGTAAGACGAATCTAGAAAGTGCTAGATGAGAAAAATTAAGTTTTTTTAATTGAAAGTAAAAGATTAATTATAAATACTTTTATGCGATAAGGTATTGATCAATTACAGTAATTTGTTTGGCATTGTAAAGATATATTTCAAGCATTTATGGAAGATATTATGTATTCATAAAAAAGCGATATCTCCGAGCGGACGACCTAGTTCACTCTCCTTGCGGCAACGCGTCCTCCGTCATCAGGCTCAGTCGTTGGACGAACGCCATTACAAACGCTTTGCTTCAGTATTCAGTCACGTATATTCCGAGACACAGGTGTTCAGAGTTTATGTTGAGATTAACTTAGATAGTACCTATTGTTAAGAGTAACGCAGTGTTGTGTGGAGTAAGTGAAATTAATATACATAATTCAGAGTGCAATTAAACAAACAAGTATCAGTGTTGGAATTGATTTTCCTAGCCACCTGAATTCCACTAACGACTACATGTTTACATAAATTAGACTTTATACTACATTAACTATAAGTACTTGTAATAAGTAAACGTTACTAATCAATTATTTAATCAAATATCAATGTAAAAACAGTCAAGAAAGCTGATCTATTATAATAAACCTTGTGACGCGGGGTACTGCGAAGTACCTACGCGTCGTCGCGAGATGGCGCGAGCGGGCGTGAGCGCGGCTTAGGTTAGGCTAAGCCGGCGCGCGCGGGAAGGATGCCAGGTGGGCAATCTCGGGAGAGATTCTCGAGCCGTCAACGATGACGGACGCGTGCGCAAACGACGCGACGTCGGATTGTGTGTGTGAGCGAGCGAGAGAGCGGCAGAGAACGAGGCGAGTCAGGTTGTACGAGCGAGCGGTGCGGACCAGGATCGGCGAGCACACCGAAAGTTGTAAGTACCGCCCGACTGTCTGTTACGGGTGCGGGCAAGTACATTGCGAGAAGTTGAGGCGGTCGCCGCAATGGAGGCGGTCCAGGGCAAAAGCGTTGCTCACCGCATTCGGTTTCGTCTTCTCTCAGATGGGGCCAATGTCAGCTACTCTACCCCTACCAAGGGAAATTGCTTCTTGAAAGGAACTACTGAAGGAAAGAAAAGAGCCCATGAGAAATTTATTCGAGCCAAAATTCGCTTAAAGCATAACTTTTGAGCATTTTTTGATCGTTTTGCCCGACCGTGCGACGCCCAGTTCCTTACCGCCTAACCTCTCGGATACCGCCACTCTCCAGTAGAGCTAAGCGACCGGCACCAGCTGTCCAAGGGACGGACAGCTACGCGATTGCGAAGGACGCGCTCGCATCCAGTACGCGAGTATGAGAAGCGAGAGTACAGGCGTACTCTCGCGTTTTATACGGGCCGCAACGACGTGTGTTCGCCGTCAGGTGTGTGCCCCATTGCACTTCTCTCGGAGGGAAAAAGGTTTCCTCCAAGTGATAAACCGGAAAGAACAGCCCCGTTACCAACTACAAAGTAAAAGCGCAATATTGTAACGATCATCGAAAAATCTTTGAAAAATTTTGGGAAAAGACGTGTTTTTATGCGTTTTTGTATTCAAAAAAACTTACTGATTAATTAATAACTGATTATTTATGTTTTATAACTGAAAGATATAATGCTGTTTATAATTTTAATCAATATTAATAAACAATATACGATTTCCGATTAGTATTATCAAATTGTATTACCGCAGAAAGCAAGAGCTTATTATTTTTCGTGGTTTATTGTGGTAATATACAATAAACCACTTGCATAATTCACAATGAACCACGAAAAATATTTTGATTGATCTTGAGTTCAAAAAAATCTTGCAGTCAAAGATATTAAGTTAATAAAAAACCGTAGTATTGATTGACTTTATGTTTGGTAAATAAATAGTAGAATATAAATATTATTTAAGTTGAAAGTAACCTTATGTTATACAGGGTGTCCCATTTTAAAGAAACCACCCAGAAATTTTCGCCGCTTCACGTTGAACAAAAAAATTGTTCAGACAAAAGTTCTTTGGAACAATGAGGCCATCTTTTTATGAAATCAGTTTTAACCTTGAAATTTATTTTCAAGGTCATTTGAAGGTCAAAGTTTTTTTTTTAATAGGAACCCCCATTTTTGACCCCGAATTCGGAAAGAGCATGTTTGGGTGCGGTTATCCCACCTCCCCCCCATAGTCATGTAAGGGTCAAATTCGTTATTCTCTTAAGGGGGCCAGCCTGGGTTAACTTGAAAAAGTTAACTTTAAAAAGTACCGTAGGATTTTTTGGATCCAACCGTTAAACCTCTTCTATGTCCTGGAAAATCTTAGTGTATGTGTTCCACCACAGATCTATCGGAATAGAATTTTAAAAAGATAAATTTACGTGAATGCTATGTACGTAGCATTCACTTTTATTAACATGATTATTTATATTTTCCACATAAGTGTCTCTAATAATTTTTTTCTTATATCTTTCAGAAAAGTGATCCGTTACTTTTGAGATATAAGTTACAAGAAGTGATTTAAGCATGGAATGGTAAATTATTAGCCATCATGCTTGGAAAAAAGCTACGGCAAGTAACAATAGTAAAGATAAAAAGCACTATATGGATCCTAATAGTGTATAAATAACTTAAATTATGTGAGTTGTAACGGGGCCGCCCCTGGACCTCACCGACGTCCCTCGGTGCAATATTCGAATTTATTCCGAACCAACGAATGAACACAACAATATGTACGCGCGATGTAAACAGAGTCGCGGTCGCGCAAGTCGAGGTAGTTCGCGGTCGCGCGCGACGTTCGGGCCGATGCCCTCACACACCGCTCACACACACGTACACTTATGCGCACGCTGCGCCGCCCGTATATTAGAGGAGAAATCCTGGACACGTCCGTCCAGGATAACGCGCACTCCTCTTACCTCATCTGTCGGCCGACCTCGCACACTCACACTCTAGCACTCGCTGCACTGCTGCTCTCTCGCTCCACCGCCTGCCTTGTGGCCACGTCTCGTGGCTGCGATCTGCTTCAGCTCCTGCTGCCTCCAACCTCTGACGCTGCTGCTCGTCGCCGTCTTCAAACACCTTCCGCACCGCTTCTTTCCACTCTATCGAAAACGTGCAAGAGAAAAAAGCGCGCTCGCCGGTCTAAAGCACGTGTTGCCCGCGCGAGAACCACCAGGAACATGGCGGTTGCCGCGCTAGACCGCGCGGAGCGCCACTCCTTCCTTCTCTCTCTATCTCGCGCGCCTCTTACCTACCTGCTCGTTTCTCGCTCGCACTCACTCGAGCTTGCGATGCGCGAGCAGCTGACGAGCCGTGACAGAGTACACAAAGTGTAAAAAGTTCCAGTAATCAAATTTGCTGAATACCACTTTTATAGCTATTATACTGAAATGTGTATTTTTTTCAAGTTAATCCAGGCTGGCCCCCTTAAGAGAATAACGAATTTGACCCTTACATGACTATGGGGGGGGGGGAGGGAGGATAACCGCACCAACACATGATACCTTATCTGAACGTAGAATTTTGCGCTCACTCCGAATTTGGGGTCAAAAATGGGGGTTCCTATTCAAAAAAGCACTTTGACCTTTAAATGACCTTGAAAATAAGTCTCAAGGTCAAAACTTATTTCATAAAAAGATGGCCCCCATTATCCCAAACAACTTTTGTCTGAACTATTTTTTTGTACAACCCGAACCGGCAAAATTTTCTGGGTGATTTCTTTAAAATGGAACACCCCGTATTATAATAGAAACAATTTTTTTATATTATTCTTGTAATGGCGAGTTTAGTTGTTTTCTAGTTGCACAATAGTTATCGAATATCCAAGGATACTGATTGACAATTTATTTTGAGATAAGAATTGCTTGTGTCATTTTTTATTAGTAACAAAACCAAATATAATTTATCATCAGCATATGTAATGTTTTGACTCGTATAGTGTATTGATAGATTTTACTATTAAAATTTTAATATTCTTCAGCTTTTTCGACAGTCATAAAATGCAGTAAGCTCTTGCATTGGATTATAAATTAAAAAAAAATATTTTTTTAAAATAATTGTAAAATTGTTATGAACTTGTTTTTCTAACATAGCTCTATTTTGTTTTTTTTAAATGTATTACACAGCATTTGTTTCAATTTTAATTGAATATATATTCTAAATATATAATCTACAATTATTTTGTTCCTATTATTACAATTGAGTAGCTATATAAAATACTTGCTCAAAACTTATATTTATTTTTTGTGCTATTGACATAAAACTGGAGAGATAACTATTTTAATGCTAAATTTTACTAATTTATCTAAGAGTATTTAATAATACAAAAGTAATTTGTGGATTTGCTCAAAAGTGGTTCCAGCAAATTGTCAAGCTCATAAAAAAAAAATAACAAAAAATACCTTTTAAACGACATTAAAGATTTTCTTGAGTTTTTAATAAAATTGGGTCATTGACCTAATGAGAAATAAATCTAATTCAAATTTTTATACATTGACAGGACAGGAGGTATCAGGTCAAATCTTACGCTTATTCTCTTATAACTTTTTAAAATTGTTTTATTTTGAATATCCACTAGATACTTTCAAAAAATCATTATTCTGTATAGGAACCCTTAATCATTAGGATGTTGCATAAAAATATGTCAAATTAATGCATTTCAGGGGCAAAAACATAAAAACTGTGAACATGGAAAAATACTATATTCGCTTTTATTATTAGCTATGACATTACACACTTTGCAATGATTTCATGAAATTACAATCATTTTAAGACGGCTCCACCGCCATGGTGGTTTCCAAATGGTTTTCAACATTGATTGCACGAATTGCAAAAACGGTATTTCTCTTCAACTATCTGCTACTTTGATAACTAATAAGCAATCAATGTGACAAAAATTGGGGTATTCCGGACAGTCTCTAATTTTTTATAAGTGTTTCCGAAATTCAATATATACTTTCCTTTATTCTGAAAAAATCTTAATATTAGAAATTATGAAACGCGCAACTTCGATTTACAAAAGTTTTAAGTCCCAATCTTCTCAAATGCTTTTTTTGTGTAAAAAATTTACAATTTGATAAAACCCATAACGAGTCCACTCCATGAAACTGATCAGCACCCCGGAGCCACCCTAAACTAAGATCTCTCCAGAAAATTAAAATAATAAATAATATAAATCGAATATTTGAACAGGAATCAATTGGAATGGAGTCTACAAGTGAGGGTTTATCTACTGTTCAGAAAAGGAAAACTGATGATTCTAAATGCTTCCAATGTGATAAGCATTTTTGCCATATACCTGGATCTCATAAAGAAATATTGACTCGCGAAGAGTGTAAAGATATGCACACTACTTAGAATATTTATCTGCAAATTGGATTTCCTTTGTTTCAAATGCAGAAGTAGATTAAGATTGAAAAAGTATAGTATCAAAAGATAATGTTTCTTTAATGAAGAATCTATTGATGTTCAAAGTTCTTCTACAAATCAAGCAATTGAGTCTCATCCTTCAGATTCTACACATGATCTGTATGAAGGCACAACTGTTCTTGAAGAAGTGCATCACAGTTATCGATCGATGAAATTCAATCAAATTAGAAATCGTCAGAGCAAAGTCAAATTAGTACAAGTACGAATACTGACAGTACAGAACACAACGAGTGTATTATAAGCACACAATCAACTGAGAGTAATAATTAGACTTTTTCGTTGATTGAAACTATACCTGTTAAAATAGTAAGTATGACATTCTCAAGAACAATCGCAAGTCATGCATAGTGTTTCATGTGCAAATCGCTAGATAATTTGAATGAAGTACCTTTTAATGCGAACTCTGGGGATGTTCAGTTCCTGCGGTTCACCCCTAGCAGTGGCTCTCGGAGAGTACGCAGAAAAGAAATCAAGTAGATAACTCAGCTCCCTCATTCTAATAATTTTGTATAATAGCAGTGCTGTGAAGTACAGCCTGCGGGAGTCCGTTCTGAGCCATCCCAATTGCCTCCTGTAGGGGGAAATGTGATCATCCCTCCTAACTCCGTAAACATATCTCATACATGCTTTGCTTAGTCTTTGCAGTCGAATACGCTGTTCGTGCGTTGCGTCTAAGCACACGACCGTGCAGTAGTCCAGGTTTGGTTGAACTAAAGACTCGACTAGCCTCCTGCGTAGTACCTCATTGTTGCAGCCCCGTATAAACCGCAGACTGTAAAGGGCTTTGTTGACTTTCTTTGTGATGGAGTCAATCTGCGGCTTCCACGATAATTTATTGTCCAATACAACACCAAGGCTGGTGAATTCTGCTCTGAACAGAACGTATACTCCGTCCCCCAGCCCAACACCTGGCAGCGACCTGCTGTTAATGTCGTTCACATTCCTGTTTGGGCCAAAGTAAATTGCTTTGGTGTTGAGCCAGAGTTCGAAACATGCCGCCCACTCCGCCACTTTTTGTGCCGCTAGAGGCAGTCGAGTCAGACCATCTAATAGATCCTCTTTTGCAATATCAAGATATATTTGGAGGTCGTCTGCGTAGAAAATGTGCTTAATTTTCGAGTCCGTCTAGTCTGTTATGTAGGTCATTGACGTAAAGACAAAAGAGTAGGGGACCCAGGACGGACCCTTGTGGAACTCCCAGATTAGTTTCAATATACTCCAAATTTCCATTTTTTGCAGAGATAACCATTTGAGAACGACCTTGTAAAAATGATTTAATCCAATGAAAAGCTGCCCTGGTAAACCCTAAACCTCTCTCAACTTTCCCAGAAGTTTAGCTGGGGAGATGGCATCAAATGCCTTGCTGAAATCGAATAAAAGAAGAAGAGTTACCTTCCTCTTGTCAATGGCCATATGCTCATCGTCCGTCAATTTGAGTAGTGCTGTCTGCGTACTGTGGTGCTTACGAAAACCACTCTGGAAGGGATCTAGTAATTTTTGTTCTTTGAGGTACTCCGTGATTTGGTCATGGGCTATTTTTTCCAGAACCTTAGAAAGGAAGCTAAGCAGCGCTATTGGTCGAAAATCCGAGATGATCGTCGGGGCTACATTCTTTTGCAGGGCTATGACCTGCCCTCTCTTCCAAGCCTCCGGAAAAATGCCCTTAGCAAAGGAGGAGTTGAATAGTCTCACGATATATTCCCCGATGGTAGGAAGTGCTTTCACCACCACTGATTGTGGGATTCTATCCTCTCCTCTCGCTTGCGAGGAAAAATGTGATATCGCTAAGACCACGTCATTGAAATTGACAGGTTTGAAATTAAAACCGTCATCACTCGCAGAGTTTATAAAGATGTTAGCTTCGTTTATGTCTTCCGAGGGAGAGGATGAAACCTCAGTGAAATGCTCATTGAGGGCACTTGAGGTAAAACCGTGAGACCCCCCTCCCTTCGCTTTGGGAGAAGACCAAGGTTCCGCATCTCCTTCCATACATATTTGTTTTCATCGAGAGATGTTACAAGATGTTTTTGTATGTAAGAGTCCCATTCATAATTTAAGCGCTCCTTGACCTCCTTGCTCAGTCTTAGATACTCATCAAGAAGCAACGCTTCTGATGTACGCTTTTATCTCCTGAGAGTTGCGTTTCGCTTATTGACAAGCTGCCTAAGCTGAGGACCAAACCAAGGAGCACATTTCTTTTTTGGGCAAACCTGTTTAATTGGTGCCAACAAATTAATAGCTAAATTAAGATTTGTGTTCATAGCAGACAAAGCACCTTCCAGGTTGGTTTCTAGAGAATTCATGTCATTCCAGTCACATTCAGAGAGCACTTCATTCAAGAGAACGATTCTCTTACAGGGTCAGGACTGTGAATGTCAATGGTGACGTCTAATAAGCTGTGCTTTCCGAAGTGTGGCAGCCATTCATTCCCATAATTCAGTACTAAGTCGTTGTTGTCCGTCATCATTCAGTCAATCCACATGTGAGACGAAGATGTTTTATGTGTCGGTCCATGCGGCACTAATTGCATGGAGAGCTTGATGGTATTTGCATCGTCCGAAGTCACCAACAGGTCAGCATTCAGGTCCCCCATTATCAACTTATGACTAAGCTCCGAGACCAGAGAATGTAAGACAGGAAAAAGATTAGAGTCGCGTGGCATCTGTATTTTAGGTGGTCTGTAGATGACCCCCACGAGACTGAAGGGACCATCCCCCCTCTGCACGGAACAAAAAAGATACTCTGGGATTCCAGGTTTGCCTGGTCCTTCCATGTTAGATTTTTCCAAGATTTTTACTGTATAGTCGCTCCGAACAAAGAGGAGAACGCCTCCCCCATTCACATTGCGATCCTGCCTTACAGTCGAATAACCAGAGCCCCGAATGAGGCCGTCGTCGACAACTGGACCTAGCCAGGACTCCGCGATTGCAAAGATATGGAAGGAGGGATGATCCGCAAGGAAAAGACGGAGTTCTCTAATGTGCGCTCTGATAGAGTTCACATTTAAGAACTCCGCCTTAAAGGAACCCTTGCTACTCCTTCCCACCACCGGCGGGGCATGATTAAAGAGTTGCCCCCGATTAGTCTGCCATCGTTGCTCCCGTTGCCTTTGAGGAAGTGGATGTTGAGTCCCACAAAGCGGCAGAATTTCTGGGAGCTAGGAACCTGCCACCGGAGTGCCAAACATATTTAAAGCTCAGATCTTTGGCTGTGGATCTTAAGTTCTGGAAAAGAATGAACTTGTCCAGAGGAAGCATTTTATTTATGAAGACCTTCCTAGCCGAGAGGTGGTTGACATTTTCCTGGGACAGGGAATCTGATTTAATACCATTCGTTGTTAAGTAGTTGAGCGAGCGCTTGGCCCGCATTACTCTCCTGACCAGACTCGGTTCAGAAAGCCTAGCTATAATAGAGGGTGATGGGCCATTGGGTGAGCCCAAACTCTCCATATCCTTTCATTTTTTCTCCACAGCCGACCTCCGGCTACGGACCTCACGCACATCAGCAATATCCTCTCTGCGCAAGGCAGGGAGGACAATTCCAAGAACTGCAAAAGCGACATCGCCCAGAGCATCAGGTGGGATCTCAGATCCCTTCCTGAATAACCCGTTGACGATCACCTCGCAGCCCTCGGTCGACGCATGGTTAACGCGAGCACCCATATCACGGGAGCCCTGCCCAGGAGAGGAAACTCTGTGCGGAGCACAAGCCTCAGTCTCACCGGCTGGTAAAGTTTGTGTTACCTCAGAGGGTTGTCGAGTGTGAGCAGCAATGGAGCCCTCCAATGCAACGTGCACTTGCTGCAAGTTATCATTTTGTTCCTTGGCACGTTTGAGCAGCAGCTTAGTATTAGTGTTGGTGTCTTTCAAAACTCCATTTTGATTGCCTATTAACCCTTTGAAGCATACATTTTTCTCTCCAAGATATTTAGATGAAAATTTATATATAGGGGTTTTTGAGGTCGCTGATCATGAATCTGACATTCGATTGTTCGAACTTTGCATCTAAGATGGCGGATTCAAAATGGCGGACATAGATTTTTTTCTATATTCGCAATTTTTGAAATCTGATGTCAAATTATTATTCAGCGACCCCAAAAAACACTTTAGATATGAATTTTAGAGTATTTGTATCAATATTGAAAAAACTTCATATCCGCCATTTTAGATCCGACATCTTGGATGCAGAATTTTCGGAATCTGATCTAATATTCTTATTCAGCGACCCCAAAAACCTTTGTATACCAAATTTGAAAGGGATACTCTCATTATTCGCGTCAGTAATGGATTTCTCCGCAAAAATTCAATTTTTTTCTTCTTTGTTCATTTAAAAATATTAAAAAATAACCCAATATATTGATTTCAACTGCAAAATTATGTTTTTGAACTATTAATGAACTGAAAGAATGCAAAAGACCCTGTTGAAATCCATAATGTTGTTCTAAAATCGTAAAAGAAGCAATAAATCAATGTGTCCATCAGGATGGTCACTGTGCTTCAAATGGTTAACTCCTCAAGGGTGGAGACCCTGGCTGTTAAATTCGCTATTTCACACTCTGGCCCCTCCGTCGAAATAGTGGGAACAGTGTGTGAAACAGGGCCGCCCCCCAAGATGGACTTAAGATCGTCCAGTTGCTTTTCAAGTATGTCCAAGCGTTGAAAAAAGAGCTCCATTGTGCTCACTAGTATTAAAACGTGCGATAGACCCATTAAGCTGTTATCTCCTAGCGGAGGATTCGACGCGTTATTATCTAACAGCGGGAGAGACGTGGAACTCTCCGTTGTTTGTATAATGTTGTTAAGGCATGGGCTCACTGCTTCGTTTGACTTCAGTTCACCTGTGCTAGTCTGCTCTGTGTCGGTCGGTGTCTGCAGCTCTGCAACCCGACCGACTATAAGAAAGTCAGCAGCAGGCGCCTGGTAGGCTGATTTCCCGCGAGACTCTTCCGTGTTGGCCCGGAGTAACGAGCGCGAACTTAGGTGGGGAGCTCAGCGCGTTCGTGCTGGTGGTGACGTCAGCGTTGGCGTGGAGACCCCCGAAATCTGGCGGGGGGGCCGCGGGTTATTGCCCCAGCAAGGCGAGCCGAGCTTCTCGTCGCTCGATCGGCTGCCTTTATGCTTGATGTAATGTTTTCGCCATACACATCGCACGGCGCGCTTGTTTTCCTCTGCGCACACTTAGAATGTCAGGGCCGCTTGCAGACGGAGCGCTTGTTTATAGGTCTCACACATACTCAGCCGCAAACGACACATGTCGCAGAGGAAGACGTACCTGCGCTTGGAGAGGGCATGATGGTCTGCTCGCTTCTGTTTTAACGTCTGCTCGGTGTGTACACAGGTGTGGTGGTGTTGAACTTGTGTTCATCTGTGCGTATGTTGTGCGCGCGAAAAGGCAGCCGACTCCTTCTTAACCTCTCTCAGCGGAAATTAATGTTTTAAAAAGGTCTCCCTGGCTCGTTGGGATGAAGCCATGCAGGTGTGCTCATTTTTATGTACGGTGAGTCATGACGCGAATAACGGAATGATAAATAAATAAGAAATAAATAAAAGGTACGCAAATAAATATACGAACGATTTACTGATTATTGTTTAATTAATATAAGTTATTTACGCATTCGGGATTAAAATTAAACTAATATTAACGCGTTGAGGCCTCTCGCATCTCGCACTCACCCACACTCACACTGCGCGCTCTTCTTCGAGGAATCCGGCGTAGTGGCCTTATCCTTGATCTCCGGGTAGTCTGGGGGCCGGCGGGCAGCCGCGGAATAAACCTTAGTCGTCTGGACGCTGGCGTAATGCCACGGAGGCTCCCTGGGCCCGTCAGTCCGCCTTGGGTGAGGGTCGTCGCTCGGCGGTGTGTCTGGCGAAGTGCCTCCTGGACGCCTCGCCTGGCTCGACTGCCTTGGCGCGCAAGTAATCGTCGAGGGACACTAAGGGCAGTCAAGATACTAATTAAGCGATATAGAGACTTGATTGTCAAAGTGATTTATATTAGAAGAGCGCGCGAATTATCGCGCGACTCTTATATAGGCTCGGGCGACCTTCTTGGCCCTCCCTCTCTTTCACTTTTGGAGCCAAGGGGTGTCCCTCCTATATGGCTTATTACATCTGGTAGCACGGAGGCTGCGGGAGACTGGTTCCGCTAGAAACAGTATAGCGCTCACAGACGCATGTGAGTATGCGTAAAGATTAAATAAGTAAGAGCGCCTAAAGCCAGCGCTCTGAAGCCAGCTTGCATGTGGCGGCAGGCACCGGCCGCTCATCAGACTAGAGAGGAGAATAGAGCGTTGCAGAGGAGAGAGGTAGTGAATAGCGGTGGTGATCAGAGTTCGTGGAGAGAGCAGGCGCGTGGCCAGGGCACCGGTGTCGGAAAGCCGAGCGGCGGCTCGACGGGAGCATTCCCGCGCGCGTCGTGCAGCCCGCAGGATTCGCGGCAGGCGGACTGCCGAGGGCGTCGTTCGTCGGGCCGTGCTTTACGTGCCACGCAGTTGGGCATCGGGCTGCGGAGTGTCCCGATATAGAGTGTTTCGCGTGCCAGCAACGCGTGCACATATCAAGGGAATGCCCGAATCGCGAACGACGGTCTCAGCGTCAGGAAGTCTTCTGCCAAGGTTGCTGCGCGAGTGGTGTTACGGTGAGAGAGTGTAAGCGTTGCAGTCACCTGTTCCAGTCGGGAAACTTGAGAGTCGGTGATAGGGATTAAAAGAATGTCCCCCGGAACCGAGTTTCGAGGAGCAGGTAGTGCGCAGGATGGAGCTATTGCGGCAAGAGATCGAGTTAAAGAGAGAGTTGTTAAGGCCATATCGGCCGGCCGAGGTCGAGGAGAGCATGCCGCATGAAGAAGCTGAGGAAGGTGGTAGTAGCGCTAACGAGGAAAGCGTTGGCGCGTCCCTTTTCAAAGCTTCAATTGCGCAAGCTCCCGTGCGCTACGGACCAAAGAGCCCAGGCCGGTCTACGCTGCGCGAAGTAGTGAGACGCCGACGGCGCGCTTACCGCTATAACACGCTTAAGCTCAGCAAGCCGTCGTGCACCACTATGAAGCGGCGAATAGAGGGTCAGTGAAGAATAGAGGTTGAGTGCGTAAACGAGGTAGGACGCGTGCAAGAGCCGCAAGCGGAGAAGGTGCTCGGAGCGATTAAACTGACCGTTGAAGTGCAAGGAGAGATAGGAGTTCTACCCTTGCACGCGGTCGAGCACTTGGGGCACGACCTCCTCCTGAGCATGGGTTTCTGTCAGCTGTTTAATTCGACATAAGGTTGAGTGCACGCTTGTGGAGAGTAAGAGGAAAGAAGTGGGTGCCATTTGAGTCGACAGGGAGTGAGAGTATGCCAGCGGAGATTCGTGCCAAGTGAGCTTGAATCTCTGCTAAGACTAGTGAGAGACAAGAAGCAACGTACAATCGTGGACGAAAAGATGTTCGCTTCGCCGTTGGAGACGAAGTAATGCGCAAAACGCACTTCCTCTCCAGCGCGCCCAAGGCCTTTGAGGCAAAATTACCGCAATATGACGGTCCTTACCGGATCGTTGAGATTAAACCTCCGACCGTGTACGTCTTGGAGCGCCTAGAAGGAATATAGAGACGAATCTTAAAGGTTCCAGTCGCCGAATGTAAAAGATTCGGCTTCCTCGCGGCGTTAGAGTTAGTGTGTGAGAAAAAGTGGTGCGAGTGCGCGAATCTTTTTTTTCTTTAACCCGCTTCTATTCTTAGATTTTAGAAACAGCTCTGTCTTGTGAGGTTTCTAAAAGAGCCCTTTACCCAGAGCGATATCTTCCTTCGATCTGTAGTGTCTTTGCGATCTCCTTGCTATTTAAGATATACTTGCGTTAGCGCAACCGCGACGGCCGGAGAGAAAGTACGCTCCCGAGCGTCCCCACTCCGTGACGTTCTCCCACCGCGGAACGCCGTTCCCGCTCGGCGCACTGAGCCGAGCTCCAATCTAATGGGGAGGCTATCACGCGTAATGAGCATGATAGTTGGACTCTCCGCGTTATGATATGGTTAAGGTTTGCGTTTAGTTTAGTAGTTAATGCGTACTGGATTTAAAGAGCACGCTCGAGGCGTTTTATAGTATTTAAGTTGATTCTATTTTTGTATTTCTTTTATATCTTTATGTGAATAAAAATTCAGAATAGTTTTGAGTGAAATAATAACATGTGTTTATTTCCGTTCAGAGTAAAAGTTCGTATTATTATTCAAAGTGCCGTGTATGGGGTTTCGAGCGCACTGAGCTCGTTACGTTTTAGTGTTGCACGCATATTGAACGTGGCAACTTGGGGATTGAACATACTGTGTTCAGGGGCAACCGGAACACCTCCTCCTACCCCATACGAAACCCGATTGTTACAAATTTTTTTCCAGGTCCGCAGTACTGGTATCCAGGTATATGCAGTTCCACTGGTAGTTTGTTCTCTAGATTGTTGAGGACACCACGTCCTTGTTGCTTGTACAATCATTATGCTTTGATAGCTGAATATCGACTGATGATGAGTGAGTATAAAAGCTCTCTATTTATACTAGATTATTATTATTATTATTATTATTATAGATTGCCTGGGTATAACTCAGGGACACTTAGCTTTCGCCATTGTATCCCTATCCCCCTGGCTATTCCTCAGCAAAGTGGTTCATCCCTAAGGCTTTGGAGTAAGCCATTAGGTTGTTTGTCCCCATTTTGCTGAATTGCTCCGAGTCCAAAACCCCTGTTCCGAGCCATTTCACGCGAGCTCCTGTGAGGTTAGGGCACTCGCAGAAGAAATGTTTTGGGGTTTCTTCCTCTTCTTGGCACCACCTACAAAGGTTACTCGTTCCCTTTGTTTTGTGCGTATAACAACGGAGGTTACAATGTCCTGTTAATAGGCCTATAAGGGTTCGGGCCCCCTGTTTGTCTAGGTTCCTGCTCTTTGAGATCCATCCAGTAATATGCTTCCCAAGTAGCTCCTTGATCCACCTATAACCTTCAGAGTTCTCCCAGGCTTCCCATCGTTCCTTCTTTATTATGGTTCTTATGGTATTACAACCCTCCTGGTATGGTACTCCTATCTCCCATTCTGGTTGATTACCATAACACGCACCTAGTCTTGCAAGGTTATCTGCCTTCTCGTTACCTTTGTAACCTGAGTGGCCTGGTATCCAGTTGATGATAACCTTGTTTGTCTTAGTCAGTTTATCGAGAGTGTCTCTCGTTTCCCTGACTAATATTGATTTGGTGAGTGGGTTTTCCAGGGCCATTATGGAGGCCTGGCTGTCGGTACAGATTTGTAAAAATCTGCCCTTTACATCCCTCCTCACTAGATTATCTGCACATGCTCTTATTGCAGCGATTTCTGCCTGAAGGACTGTGTTAAAGCTTTTGAGCCTGCAGTTATAGTTGTTTTCCCCGCCTGGTCCACAAATGCCGAAACCAGTTCCTTTCTCTGACTTGGATCCATCTGTAAACCATATTTCTCCATGTCCCAGGAACTGGTTTTCTTTCCATTCTTCTCTGTTCGGTATTCTTGTTTTGAAACGTTTCCCGAAGCTGATATGTCTCTTCGTTTGATCCTGTGAGGACCAAAAGATCTCATCTGTTAAAATTTCTTTTTGGATGGTCATGTGTCCCATCCCGTTGTCTTTCCACTCACCACTGCATATCATTCTGTACGCTGTCCTGGCCGCCACCTCCTTGATATCAAGGTCTAGGCCATTTATGTCCAGCAACATTCTGATTGCAGCTGTGGGTGTACTTCTTCTCAATCCGTATGCCCCCCTCAATGCCACCGCCTGTATGTGGTCCAGACTTTTGATTGAGGTTCTTTTACGGATTGCTTCCCACCATATCACTGCAGCATAGGTCAGTTTTGGTTTCAGTATTGCCTCGTACAACCACAAGACTTTTTGGGGTTCAAGCCCCCATCCTGTCCCAATCGCCGACCTACATTGCATGAAAATGTTTAGTACTTTCTTGCACTGTGAACTCAGATGTTGGTTCCAGTGTAATTTCTTATCTAGGTAGATCCCTAGGTATCTTACTCCCTCTGCGTACGGTATTTTCTTCCCGTAGAAGGTTACTTCCTTATTTATTTTACTTTTATATTTCCTGGTGAAAGGGACTATTTCCGTTTTGTTTGGATTTATCCCTAAGGATATCCCCTGACACCATTGCTTTACTTTCTCCAGTATCCTTTGGATGAGGTCTGGAAGAATTTCTTCAAATTTACCTTTCACCATTATGGCGAAATCATCTGCATAGCCAATTGCAAAAATCCTTTCTTTGCTTAGCATACACAGTAATCTGTCAACCACTAGTAGCCACAGTAGGGGTGAGAGTACTCCCCCTTGTGGGCATCCATCGTTGATTTTTCCTTTTACTTTTTTACCTCTCCATTCACTGTATATGCTTCTGTTAGTCAGCATCCTCATCACCCATCTGACGATGGTTTTTGGGATTCCGTGCTCTTCCAGTGCTCTGCGAATGGTGTCTCTTGTGGTGCAATTAAAGGCTCCCTCAATATCTATGAAGGCTCCAATTACTGTTTCCTTCGTATTAAAGGCCTTCTCGATGTAAGTGACCACCGAGTGTAATGCTGTTTCCGTAGATTTGCCTACGGTGTACGCATGCTGCCCTGCATGTAGTGGATTTTCACTCAGGATTTCATTCCTTATGTAGTAGTCCACCAATCTCTCCAAAGTTTTCAGTAGAAAGGACGTTAGACTTATTGGTCGGAAGTCCTTTACTGTGGAGTAGTCTTTTTTTCCGGGTTTTGGGATAAACGCCACCCGTGTTTCTTTCCATTTTTCAGGAACATATCCTGTGGCAATACATCCTCTGAGTAGTCCCGTGATTAGGTTTAAGATGTGTTCATCTCGTTCCTGTAGCATCTTCGGAAAGATGCCATCCGGGCCCGGTGTTTTGTATGATTCAAAGGAATTAATTGCCCATTCAACCTTTTCCTTAGATATAACTTTGGTTGCAAGGTTCCAATCTGTGGGTCCTTCACACCATTCCAGCGTGTGCGACGCCTCCTCCTCTGTCCTGTTAAAATCAGGATAGCATGCTCTGAGTAGGAGTTCCAAAGTGTCCTCCTCTGTATCAGTGTAGTTTCCTGTCGCGTCTTTTAGACATTGTAATCGACAGTCGTTGTCCTTGGTAAGGAGCCTAGCTAATTTAGCTGTGTCTGCTAGGTTTTCCATGCCCGAGCAGTAGTTCCTCCAACTTTCGGTTTTAGCTGCCTTAACTTCCTTTTTGAATGTATTTAGAGTATTTTTGTACGCTTTCCATCCTTCCTGGTCGTTTAATTTCTTTGCTTTGTTAAACAGTTTTCTTGCCTGTTTCCTCAGCTTTTCCAGGTTTCCGTTCCACCAAGGTGTGCTGTTTTTGCTCCCTCTGGGTTTTAAGGGACAGTTGTTTTCATAGGCTCTCACCATCGCCGTTTGGATTTGTTCTAATGTCCATTCCAGGCTTAGGTTTGAACCATATTGTCCTTTATTTCCCAATTTGTATTTTTGGGGTTTCTTCTTTGTTCCACTTTAGGTTTTTTTATTTCTATCCTAAAATTTATGGTCCTATGGTCTGACAGGGATGGTTGGTTGCTGACGCTCCATCCCTGTATGTGATTCTTAATCCCCATCGTCGCGAGGGTAAGGTCAAGAACCTCCCTTCTATTCGCTGTTACGAAGGTCGGTTCAACTCCCCTGTTCACGATGTCTAGGTTTGTTCCTGTGATGAATTCTAACAGCTTCTCTCCCCTGTCATTTATGTCGGTGCTTCCCCAAACTTCATGGTGAGCGTTGGCGTCACAGCCGACAATTAGATCCAGGTTTTTTTGTCTGCAGTATTCCACCACTTTCCTAATACCTGTTGTCGGTATTTCTTCTTCATGTGGGAAATATGCTGCAACTAGTACAGTCGTCCTCACTCGATGTTCGTTATCTTCCAAATCTATCTTGATGGCGGTGATGTCCCTGGAGCTTATTTCCTGTAACAAAATGCCATTAATACCTTTTGTAACGATACAAGCCCGCGCGTTATCGTTACCGTTACTGTTCCCTACAAAAAGTTCCCCGATTGTGTTGAGTCCTCTTATACGTCCTCTCCACAACCAAGGTTCTTGTATTAGGGCTATGCCTGTCTGCACCCTTGCCATGCTCCTCGCTAGAATCGCTGAGGCGCTCTTGCAATGGTGCAAATTAATCTGAGAGAGATTTATACTAGATGCTCCTCAGTCGTAATCACGTCATCCTAGTGTTATCATGAATTTCAAGGAGCAATCCGTCAAGCTTCCAGGGGTGATTTTGACACTATTGTGGAGCGGAAAAGCATACTCGAACACCATGGAAACCTACTTCCATCCAACATTTGTGCATTATTCTGCGGACCGTCTAACTGTGGTAAAACGAACAGCCTTCTTACTTTCTTAGTACATTCCAATGGATTAAGATTCGAAAACGTCTATCTGTATTCTAAGTCAGTAAATCAATTCAAATACAAATTTCTGGAAAAACCTTTAACACCTCTAGAAGGAATACAGTACTTTCGATGCTCTCCCAAACTCTGTCATGATATTCGACGATGTGGCTTGTAAGAATCGAAACAATATCAGAGCATACTTTTGCATGGGGAAACACAAGAACGTTGATTGCTTTTACCTCTATCAGTCGTACGCTCAAATACCAAAACACTTGGTACGAGACAAGTTAATCTATTGGTTATATTTCGACAAGATGATGTAAATCTCAAACATCTCTACAGAGACCACTTAAATACGCATATGAGTTACTATGAGTTTCGAGATCTCTGCTCCAAGTGTTGGAATGATAAGTATGAATTTGTAACGATAGACAAGGATAGTCCAATCAATGCTGTAGATACAGAAAGGATTTGACTGTTTTGCTATAAATAGACATCGACTATGAGACACCTGAACAGACTGAGTTAGACTTCTTGATAGTCAACTTGACCGAACTTGAACGAAAAAAACATGTGCTGCGTCAGCTGGTGAAAGCTCTAGATACAGTTCAAAGTATGTACAACTTGCTGCAATTTGGAAAAGAAAAATTTGAATGGGCTATAGAGGAAACGTTTAAATCCATCGTAGATCTACTCAATCAAACCGTTAATCTAACATCTAAGAACTTCTCTGCGCCATCTCAATCATCTACAACTGTTGCTGATAAAAACATCGATGACAGCAGTTCTGATGAAGAGCCGAGTATCAATGAAATTATTCGAGAATTGCAAGTTCACGTGCTAGTGAAGACGAGGGAAATGACCATCTACTAGATAAGTACATGTTGATTATAGATCGAAATAAGTCCAATCTTTTAGATAAAATTTATGGTTTGCGTAAGGAGAAAAATATGTAATTGATTGATGATTCTCTCACATACTTCGAAGAAAAGATAAAAAATTGCTTGAGTTACTTATCAAGAAATATCCTGATAGAGATTTCATTACCTGAAAGGATATAAGTAATTATAAAAAAAGTTCTCGAATAAACTAGTGCACATAAGAGGAGATTTAATAATACTGAAACTATTCGAGCTTCCAATAGTAAAAAGTACACAGAATTTATACTCGAGCGCTCGTCGTTCGAAAGCTCAGACTTGCCTTCAGTTATACTTTCGTAAGAAAGTAAATACAAAACTTTCATTAGTTTTTATATTAAACTTAAAAAATTGTAAGAAATTTCACTTAAATATTTCAGTTTAATTACCAGATATAAAAATGTCTTCTAAATTTTTATCTGCAATGCAAAAGTAGTTTAATTCTATTCTTAATATAAAGAATAACTCACTTTTACATTAAACCTTAATTTGTTTCAAGTAAAACTTAACAAATTTTTATCGCATAAAAATTTATGTTCAAAAATGTAAATAAGTATATTGCAGTTTAAACTTGAAAGTAAGAAAGAAAATACGTATCTTATATTTTTTTAAGTAAGTATGTCAATATCTTAATATTAATAGTAATTAAAAACAAACTAAATATTTTTAACAAAAGCTGCAAAGAAATTATATGTTTACGATGTAAAAAACTAAATTTAAAACAAAATTTTTATCATTCTTTGATTGGTCTAAATTAATAAACTGACTTTGATTTTGACTAATTTGTCCTTGGTTTCTATCTGGGACAGGTTAAGTCTTGCCTTTATTCTCTTGACGCTTAACGTTTTGTCCACTGTAACGGTCTTGTATGTTATTCTCTGCAATATTTTGAACACTGTCATACCTACATCTCTGTTGATTAAAAAACTGCTGACTTGTATGAGTATTTTCTTGAATTTTTCCATAACCTTCATCAGTGTTATTAATCGGATCTTGTTTTAAATTCTCATTTATATCTTTGTTAGCTGATCGATTAAAACTTGGCTTTTGCACAACTACTTGACTCGCGAGACCTTCTTTTCCAGCTCGTCCATGAATTGGTCTTTCCTGACTTATACATACTTGGTGAATTTCCTTTCTGGGTTGCTCTGTAGTTCTGCTCTTAGTAATCACCTCAGATCGAGAATGGTTTTGCATCGATCTGTCCCAATTCAGGTTTAGTGTCATGAGTTTATTATTATATGATCTCAATCTCAATACTTGCTTCTTAGAGTAAACCATAAAACTAAACTTCTTGACGTGTCAAAATCAAAATCAAAACAAGATGCGCAGTAGCGCTTCGCTGTTTACAAAACAAGATGCACAATAGCGCTTTGAAGCCGTATATATAGATATAGTAGTAATAGTAAATGAAAAAAAATAACTAGCTAGGGGCTGGAAAAAACCTAGATGTCTTGAAAATTTATTGAAAAGAAAAATGAGGCCAACAAAAACGACACATGAATATTAAATTAAATAATGTCTCTTTTTGCATAAAACTTTTTGTGCATCAAAGATTAGGGATAGATATTACAATAAAAAACGTCATATAACATATATGACCAAATAAAACATGTATAAATGTAAAAACAAAAATGATGTACAGGGAAAAAGGCCAATATCAACGTATACAGGGTGTTCAAAAATGAACTGGCACGACCAGTATAACCATGTTCAGAAAAATATTTTAAGCACTTTTTCGCTTTTGGCATTTTTTGATATTATGGCTAATTATCGAGTTATCGTTAATTAAAAACTCTGATAATTAGCCTATCAGCGCGCGGACGGGCGCTGGTGGGCGGCGCTTTTCCCAGCGGGGAAAGCGGCTTGGGCGGGGCGTTGCCTCACAAGCCTACCCACTTCGCGGGCCCATCGGAGCACGGACACGCACTCACGGCGATGCCGCGCGAGTGTGCGTTTTTGACTTTTTAACAGACATTTAATCGTAAATGCTTTTTAGATATCTTTTAGATGGTTCTAACATAGTTTTACAATAGCTCCTAGTTATTTTGTAACTATAAATTTCCGCCGAAATTAATGACATTTTATTATTTGTATCCAAATAAAAAAATATCGTTAGGTATATCGTTTGGATGACGCTGCGCTGGCTGAAAAGTGACACAAAGCAAATTACGATATATGATATACTGCACTAGCCCAATTACAACGAGGCCAGTGATTCACTACAAAAATCACATATACAATCAAACAAAAATACTCACGCTAATATTCCTGACATATGAAATATTTCAGCGCTCAGGTAAGCTAAATATGCCATAACAAATATGAAAATAGGCTCTATTACTCGAACTTGATCAGTAAATCTCGTGACAAAGCCTGTAGTTATACCCCATAATATTCCTATTACAGTACCACCAATAGCTACTACAAAAAATGATGCAAATCCTGAAAGTATATCTGAATATGCAATCTTTTGCGGGCCCATTTCACTATAAGTTTCGAACATGTGATACAGAACCTGCAATAAAAAAATGATATATTTAAAAAATTTGTACACTTAAAGTTGCTAAAAATAGTCAAAATCAATGTATCCCTTTAAAATACCAACCACAATATAAATATCTAATAGTTTACGTCGTCTTTGTTTTATCGAAGTTTAATCGATCAACTGTTCTTTGTTTATCGAGTCGGGAATCGTTCGTTTCATGTTAATTAGTTCTTAACTATCAACAAATGAAGCTAATCGAATACGATTTCGCAGGTTTTTTTTACTAGCCCTTCGCTAAACATTTGCATACAATCTTTTGAGATCTAGATCCACCAAAAAAAAAAAAAAAAAATAAGCGACTATCGTTCTCAAATATCTAACCGACATCGCTCAGGTGGCTTTAATTAACGTTTTGACGTAGTTAATTTTTCTTTGTTCAATAGCTTGTACATTCACATCAAGGTATTTTTTTCTCTCTACATTTTGTTCTCTACTGTTTTAATCTAAATGTAGTGAATTTATTTAATTATAATTATCTATGTATTCCATACAAAAATACGAACCTCGGAAGGAAAATTTGAGATTCGACGCTACAGTCTTTAACGTTAAACTGTAAGTACATTTTTGTTGTTAATATATTAATCTTTATGTTTTAAACTAGTAGTAGAGTGCTGTACATAGTATTCATAAAAGAAAAAAAATTTCGGACCCTGGTACGTCCGTCTAGAGGATTGAATTTTGACACTCTGTGCCTTTTTCCATTTCTCGATATTTCGGAAAATTATTGATATATTGACAAAATTACACCAACACACAAAAAAGCAGTCTGTCTCCAGATCGCAATACAGTATTTTAATGCATTTCGGATTTCTGAATCCAAATCCGATGATAGTTTAATCCCTTCATATTAGAATCACGATCATTTCAAGCACAAGTTTGACAGAAACTTTTTCAGCAGAGAAAACCACCATACTTATACATTTTTTATTAGCAATATCCGATTCACAATTTTATAATTTTATTCTGTCTTTGAACTGTGTTAATCAAAATTGCAGGCGCACCGAATGCTTCTACTCGGGGACTTGTCGACTGGAAACTAGGCAAAAAGTCTATTGCGGATGTCCTGCTGGTATTAATAACCCGATTGTTGCGTGACCTCACAAACCATGCAATGCTCAGTTACCTTTCCTTGCTAGTCTGAAAACAAGACGTGTGTTACGTCGTAAAAAGAAATAAGTGTAGAATAATAACAGGTAGAGAAATGAGAAAAAAGGTACAGAACAATCAGAAGCCAATAATGAATAAAAATAGTAAACACGACACTTTTTACGACATACCAAAACTCCTATGTGCAGCTATAAGGAAGTGTGAAATGTAATAAGAATACAAATTAAGGCAATAAAAGAGATAAGTTAGGTTACTCAACAATACAATTACTATTCGTGTCCTAATTTCTGACAGGAAACAATCATTTGAATTAAGTAGCCGAATTTTATAAAAACCCTTGTCTAATGGCAATCATCGTTCAGTCGTATCGAGTCTCCACTACGAGAATTATCGTCCGCACTAGTTGTATCTACGAAGCTACCAGTCTACACCAAGGAAAGGGCCTTTCCAAGCATCGTCAAGAGTACGGGAGACCCCCCCCCCCTGTGGACTTAGAATCTGGTACGCCGATCTCCCTGCCGAAAAGACCCAGAATAAAGGCAAGGGTCTACGACATAGCATTGGACGGACAAGCCAGTAGAGAGAGACTCCAACCCCGGGCTAGGCGACTGATCCACCGATGTAATTAAGGAAAACTGCTGTCCATCGTCGTCGTCGAGAGAGAGAGAGAGAGAGAGAGAGAGAGAGAGAGAGAGAGAGAGAATTGAAATTTACATAATAAGGATCTTTTCAACATACCGTATTATAAAATGTATTACAACAATAGCCGAATTAACAAATCGTATGGAGTAGTAGTTTACATTAGTGATAAGGTTACCGAATCAACGGAAATAGCTCAAATTAATAATCTTAAAGTAATAACCTCAAAAATAACGTTGATAGGCAACAAAGAATTAGTAGTGTCAGCAATCTATCGATCGCATGACATGCACAAAACTGAATTCTTATTGAGCATAAAAAACTTATTAAATCAAATAAACAATACAGAAACAATATTATCGTAGGAGATTTCAATTTTAATATTTTATGCCAGGAATCAATAAATCAAGAATTTTTCCAAACATTATTAACAAATGGATACTACCCAGGTATCAACACTGTTACAAGACCATCCAACTCAAATAGTAGTCATGGTTCTTGTATAGACAACTTTTTCATTAAAATACACAAAATTAACTACAAAACGTATTTGCTAAAATACCTTTCAATGATCACTACCCAATAATAATGTCAATTAAAAACATAAAAAAATACTACACAAAATAAAAATATAAATATTAAATATAATAAATTATCTTCAGCAGCAGAAATAGTTGATTGGTCAGAAATTTCAGCCATAATGAACCCTAATGAAGCTACAATGTCGCTAATAAACAAAATCAAATTTTGTATAAACAAAGCAAAATGTAAAGACAATAGTAATAAATCGATAAGACCTAGAAAAAATTGGATTACTAAAGCCATTAAAAATTCGTGCAAAAAGAAAGAAAAGCTGTATAACAATTACAAAAAAGATCCTACAAATAAACCTAAAAAAGATATATACAATAATTACTCCAAATTGCTAAATAAAATAATTAACCAAGCCAAAGAGGATTATGACAAAAAACAACTACAATTTAATGGCCAAATGAACTAAAAATAGCGGAAATTACACCAATTCAAAAATCAAAGGAAAAATTTTTACCTAAAAATTATAGGCATATTTCAATAATATCAAACCTGGCGAAAATCTTTGAAAAAATTATACATAAAAGAATTCTAAGCTTCCTCAACAAACACAATTTACTATCTGATAATCAATTTGGATTCCGGAATAACAGGAGTACCAATGATGCATTAGCTCAAACATCGAACATAATCTACACGGAAAAAAATGTCGCTGCTATACGCTTCGAAGTATCGTAAATCCAAACTTCGAAATTCGAAATTCACGATATCGAAAAAAACTCCGGCATACAGTGCTCCGAGGTTCGCTGTTTAAAACAGCGAATTTCGAAGCTGTAAGCAATGAATTCGACGTAAATAACATCAAATAATACTCCAACATGTGAGACCTCGAAATTCGGTGCTTTAAGCCACGAAGTACGAAACTATAAGTAACGATGTTCGCAAAGAAAGCGAACGAATTAATTCTTGAGTCAAATTGGATCAAATCTCGCAGCTTATAGCTTCGTAGTTCGTGGCTCAAAGTAGCGAACTCGGAAGTGTCACAGGGCGAATTATTATTCGATAACGTTTACGTCGAATTCCGATATAAAAAGATGCGAACCTCCGCAGGTATAAATTTCGAATTTGGAGTGAGTATCTTCGAAGAATTTCCCGGCGCGTGAGACTTCGGAGTTGACTGCTTTGATCTGCGAACTACGAAGGTATTGTCGCGATGATCGTTGTGAAATGGTGCGAGTCCATATTTAAGTTTGAATGAGTCGAATTTGGTACTTTATAAGTTCGAGTTTCGCGGCTCAAAGCAGCGAACTCCGAAGCGTTTCTCGTCGGAGTTGTCTTTGATATTATTTACTTCGAATTCGTAGGTAAGAGCTTCGAAAGTCGACGTGGACAAGAACGAACCTTCGGAGCGAAGATTCGAGCAACAAAAATCACCTTTTCAAGCAAAATATGATGTCAAAAGTCTAATGAATATTGGAATTAAAGTATGAAGTTGAAGTTTGCAACGTTGCATGCAACGAAAATATTTAATTTGTTAGATCGTCAATTTGATACCCTAAATACTTCAAAATAGGTTAATTACACTAAATAAATAGTAAATAACACAAATTAAACAATTTCCAACCCCTAAATATCCAGGAATAGGGGTTGAAAAATTGCGAATTTTTTTTAAGGGTAATCAACAGACATTCACAAATTTTTTATTGGTTATATCATCTGAGCATCTAAAAAGGTATTCACATGAATTTTTTTTAAGAAATCGAAGCTGTGGAACACTGAAATTTCGATGCGTTCATACTCCGAACGCGCGCCGCGCGCCGTCGCGCATCATAGCAGTGCGCGCGTGCACGCTGCGACCTCGGCGCTCCAACGAATCGAAATTTTAGTGTTCCACAGCTTCGATTTCTTAGCAAATCTTCATGTGTATAACTTATTATATGTTTAAATGATATAAACAATAAAAAAATTGTGAAACTCTTTGCTTCACATTTCAAAATAATCGCAAAGCTTAGTTTTCAAATTCGTTGCGGCTTATTCGTTACCGGTAAGGCGCGAATTTTTTTCAAGCTGATCTGCAGACATTCACAAATTTTTTATTGATTATATCATTTAAGTATCTAAAAAGGTATTCACTAGAATTTTTAAATAAAATCGAAGCTATGGAACACTGAATTTCGAAGCGTTGATGCTCCGAAAGCGCGCCGCAGTCGCGCATCATAGCAGTGCGCGCGTGCACGCTGCGACCTCGGCGCTCCAACGAATCGAAATTTTAGTGTTCCACAGCTTCGATTTCTTAGCAAATCTTCATGTGAATACCTTTTTAGATGCTCAGATGATATAACCAATAAAAAATTTGTGAATGTCTGTTGATCACCCTTAAAAAAAATTCGCAATTTTTCAACCCCTATTCCTGGATATTTAGGGGTTGGAAATTGTTTAATTTGTGTTATTTACTATTTATTTAGTGTAATTAACCTATTTTGAAGTATTTAGTGTATCAAATTGACGATCTAACAAATTAAATATTTTCGTTGCATGCAACGTTGCAAACTTCAACTTCATATTAAAGTAATAAAATATATGTACTATATTTTATTGCTTTATATATAATTCAATTACTATATGTTTATTTAACAAGACTTTTTTTGAATTAGTAATACATTTATTAAAATAAGCTACTGCTTAATTGTAATAATTGATTGTTTATTATTAATTCAACAAATATTAGTTTTTTATGTTTCACGTAAACATTGTGATAAATTTGGTATTATTTTTAAGATACACACACCTCGTTTTTGGTTTTGCGATCTCTGCCCCGAGGGTTTGTCCCTTTTCACATCGAATTTCGAAGCTTTTACCCACATATTCGAAATAAATAATATCGAAGACTACTCCGACGAGTAACCCTTCGGAGTTCGCTGCTCTGAGCCGCGAATCTCGAAGTTATAAGGTACCAAATTCGACTCATTCAAACTTGAATATGTACTCGCACCCTTTTACTGCGATCATCGCTACTTATAGCTTCGTAGTTCGCGGACTAAGCAGCGAACTTCAAAGTATCACACGGTGAAGTACCCTTCGATATTATTTACTTCGAATTCCGACATGAAAAGGTCCAAACCTTCGAAGTTATAACCTTCGAATGCGAAGGGAATAACATCGAAGAAAACTTCGACGTAAAAACCTTCGGAGCTCGCTACTTTTAGCCACGAACTACGAAGCTATAAGGTGCAGAATTCGATCGATTTAGGTTCGGTTACTGTCACGTACGCTTTGACTGCGAACACCGTTACTCATATCTTCTTAGTCCGCGGCTTAAAGCAACGAACTCCGAAGTTCCACTTATCGGAGTATTCTTCGATATTATTCATTCCGAATTCGTAGCTTACAGTTTCGACATTCACAGCTTAACATTTCGAAATTTACGTAATTAAACACTACCATACTTTCTTCGAAGCGTATAGCAGCGACATTTTTTTCCGTGTACACACAACTAGATAAAAACAGTCCAATTGCTATAACTTTCCAAGATCTGGCCAAAGCATTTGATACGGTTAATCACAAAATACTATTTGACAAATTATATAATTATGACAAACGTGGTAACATACTTGAGTTAATAAAAAACTATTTAAATGATAGAAAGCAAAGAGTAAAGGTAAACAACAATTTTAGTGAATATCAAAACATAGAAATGGGAGTGCCGCAAGGAACAATCCTAGGCCCATTACTATTTATCATTTATATTAACGACATGCTGACTATATTACCTGAAAGCTCAATTTTGTCGTTTGCAGATGATACAGCAATTGTAGCTACAGGATAAACTGGCAAGATGTCGATAGCTTAATGAACAATTTCTACTAAAAATATCAAATTGACTTGCACTAAATAAACTGTTACTAAATAGAAATAAAACTGTTTATATAGAATTTGCCAATAACATCAACAGTACACCCAAAAATTTAAATATAAAAATAAATGATACTATTATTAACAGAGTAGATAACCATAAATATCTTGGAGTAATTTTTGATAGTAATATGAAATGGGATATCCATACTAAGTATGTTTATAATAAAACTAAATACTTAACTTTTACTTTTTACAAATTAGCAAAGATCATGACAACGGATACTCTTAGAATGCTTTACTATGCATTATTCCACAGTGTTGCAACCTATGGAATCATTGCATGGGGTGGAGCATATGCAGGGTGTCTAAGCTGTCTACAGAAACTACAAACTAAACTCATAAAGCTGATAAATAAAAAAATTTATAATGGACAAAAATCCGCTTTCTCTAGATCAATCATTTACTCAAGTTTCAATGTTATACTATTTTAATGAATTGCAACAAAAATTTCTAGAATCTGAAACCACGACTAAGAAGAAAAGTATCTAAATGCCTAAAAGACATAAGAATATAAGTATTAAAAATAGATACATCAGAGCAGTATCAAACTTTAATAATTTACCGAATGACATCAAGAAATTAAAAAACAAAAATATCATGAAATCAAAAATAATACAATGGATACGAAAGAATCAGTTATAAATAACACTATAGACTGTTAAAAAATAAACAACTTACAACTGAGAAACAATAAAATAATAAACACTTTGATTGCAAAATATTTTAAACAAATACACCAGACTGTCATTTCGGATCTTACATTGGAAGTCCATGAAGATCGGATTATGATAGTGTAACTAATACAAGATATTAGAACATATATATGTGCTAAAGGAATCTGCAATCAACATCACAAGAGAATACATAGGCGAATGACAAGCTACAACTGGAAAAAAAATGAGTAATATTAATTCAAATAAAATTATCACAATAACTATATTAGCAGAAATTATAATTAACCTGTAGGGGACGGGAAAACCACTATAGTAGCTCGACCATGGATATATACTTTACATATGAGTATTTCCCAATATTAGAGACAAATATTATGTGTTTTTTATAGAAAATACTGAGAAATTAAAAATTCCAAAATTCCCTGTCCGCTAAAGGTTAAAAAGTATGATAATAAACAACATACAAGTTCAACACAGAAAATCACCAAAGAAAATTATGTTGCAGGTCGATGGGAGGCGTTCACGCCACTGCAAAGCCAGCGGAGTCAAACAAGAGACGAAGACAGCTGGCGACGAAGCGACGGAGACGACGACGGCTTAGCGACGAGGCAATCAAGGCGACGACGGCCAGCTGAGAGGCACCGCCATGTTAGCGACCACCGACGACGCCAACGCCGCCCTGACGGGCATCCCCGCATATCACACGAACACGCACACAAACACACACAACACCCACGAGAATGACGACGCGCCGCGAATCCCCCAGGATGTGCCAAGCACCTGGGGAAGCATATATTCAGCCCACACGCAACACGTGGTCGAGCGCGGACCACGCGTATGAGTGCGAGAGAGAAAGCGCGCGTATGCGAGTTGGTGCGCGAGTCGAGGCGGCGCGCGCGCGTATAGGAAAGAGAGAGAGAGAGCGAGAGTAGACGACGAGCGAGAGTACGAGAATGGACTACGCGCGAGAGAGAGAGAGATAGCATGCGAGAGAGAGGGAAGCACGGCGAAGCGCGGGGATATAGAGAACGGCCGACTGCGTGCGTGACATCACTGGCGCTGCTCGACGAGCTCGGCGTGTCGAGCAGGCCACCAACGTACGCGCAATAATTATGTCGCGTCGCGCTCGAATTTAACTCACGCTCGCGTTCGGAGGAGACGATATCGGATGGCTGCTTGACTTCGGTCAGCCAGTCAACTCGCGTATCGGTGCGGGCGGAAGTGAATCGGCGTGAAAAGATGTGGACCGCAGAGAAGACCCTTTGAGAAAGAGAAGAACGGATTAAATCCGTGAGAGCTAGTGAGAGGGAAAAAGGGCTAGCGTCGCGATGACGAAAACTTCCGCGATGCCACGCCATTTAGCAGAAAGCTAGCTTCGCAGCCGGACGCACTTTTTGAGTTTTTTTGAGATTAGCGAGTCGTGAGGAGTATTCGAGGGAGAAATATAGTTAGTGACGGAAGAGTATTTCAAGACGGTGAGCCCCGCGTACATTCTCTCAAGGGTTTCTTGTTCCCCACATAATTATTGTATCTTCCCCCGAAACTCGCGCAGCGCACACATTCCAAACGACAAGTGTATTTCCCCAAACCAGGAGGCAATATATCTTTGATAGAAAATTCGCAAGTGTTTTGTGTTTGATTTCTTAAGTGTTGGGCGTGTTGTAAGGTGGTGGGTGAAGTTGATTCTCAACAAACCGTAGTGCAACGGCTACATCAAGTAAGTAGCTGAATCCGCACCGTTTAGGTAGCGTAGCCATTCGCCACGTGTCTGTGGTGGTCTCGGGAGAACTCCCTACCCTGGGAAAAGATATCTCAGACAGAGCGAGGAGTTTGTGACCCGGCGGCGTCTACAAGGCGCCTGGCGCTCAACAAATTAATAGGAGTAGTGAGATAAAAAGATTATTTCAGGTCGGAAGCAGTGGAGCGGACAAGTGCAGCGAGGCACTAAGGTTGAACGAGTGTAGTAGTAGTGCGTGTGTAGGCGACATATATTTATTGTGAGCGAGAGGGAGAGAGAGAGGTGAAAACCCCGGCCAAATTAACAAGGAAGGGATACATCTATCTTTCTCCCTCTCACAAGACCCAATAGACCTTTCACGCTCATTTTTTTGTCTTCTCTGGGCTTCGTTATGAAGAATTCGGCCATTCTTTATGTGATGCACATGCGTCTGGGGTAGCAGTACTTAAGGCGCACGCAGAGCTCGTCTGCTTCTTGACAAAGCCTACAGCGCTTCCTAGTACGTCTTTTCCTATCTTGTGCCTATAATAAACTAGATCACACTATCATGTGATCTTATCCCGGCTTATCGTCAATTTAATCTTTTTCCTTTTCAGGGTGATCAGTTCCTTTTTCCAGCATTGAAGTATTGTTTCACCAATCAGTTTCTTGGTGTGTTCATACCCTTGACATATTGTACTTCCTCTTTTGGTTATCCTGCTTGATCCAGAATTGTTTATCTTCCAGGTAGTATGGCAGGATCGCGATCCTCCGCCATCGTTTCCACACAGCTGCTTTTGCCTGAAATACCGTAGTATGAGTTTCTAGGGAGATAACTAGTTCTCTGCTATTTCCTTCAATTCACCACGTGGCTCCTATCTTAGGCTTGAGGCCGCAGGTTGCACCAAAACTTTTTCTGCATGCCCAGAAAGTTCCTATGAAGCTTTCTTTCTGGAACTTCTTAGCTTGGAGTTGAAAATTAAACCTAGGTACTTTACCTCTATTGCAATTGGTACTTCTTCGCAAAAAAGTTTTACGGGTCCTATTGGTTCAAATTGGTGTCTGGTAATGAAATTTGCCAGAACTGGTTTACTGTCATTCAGCCTTTTAAATAATTCATCGACCACGAAGAATCGCAGCGTCGGTGAGAGTACACCCTCTCGAGGACATTGCATGTCTGTCTCTATAATTCTGCCTAGTAAAGTGCAACTAATCTTCCTTAACAGGATTGCAAGCACTGCATGCTTTCACGTCCCTTGACAGATATTTGTTTCAGTAGTAAAATAAAAGGCACATTCCACATCAAGGAAGGCTGCTAGTATCGTCTATCTTTTCTACATGCCTCTTCTTATTGTTGTGATAACCCCATCTAGAGCTGAGTCCATTGATCTACCCTCACTATATCCTTGTTGCGTTGGGTGTAACGGGATGGTGAGCAAGGACCCATTTTTAACATGCCGATCTACGTGTCTTTCAAGACAAGTCAAACATAGGTTTTTATGGCTTGGGTAGAAATCCCACTTTTACCTTACGCCAATCTTTTTGAACATATCCTATCGAGAGTCACGCTTCAAAAATGCCCATTAATTGCCGTGCTCCACGCACTAGGAGTCGAGGCGCTTCTCGACTATCTCGCCGCGCTCATTTGCCCGCACGCACAATAAAAGCAGTCGATACTTATAGAGCCATCGCTTACTGTGAGGGCGAATGTGCCGCTCACTCAGTCGCCTCGCTTCCGCCAACAGCCGTTCGCTCGCGTGGCTGGTCGTCGCCTGCCCCTTGATTCCTCTGCCGCCTTCCTTGCGTCTAGTTGCACACCCGGTGCACCGCTTCTCGCGTCCCGAAAAAGGTCACCGCTCGCTCGCACGTTCGTACACGTCGGCAGCTCGAGAATCTCTCTTGAGCTTGCCAACATGGTCACTGCTCCCGCATGTGCCGGCCAAGCCTAGCCCAGGTCGCGCTCGTACCCGCTCGCGGCAGATCGCGACGACGTGTGTAAGATATGTTTACGGAGTTAGGAGGGATGATCACATTTCCACCTACCGGATGCGATTGGGTTTGCTCAGAACAGATTCCCGAAGGCTATACTTTACAGCACTGTTAATATATAAAATAATAAGAATGAGGGAGCCCAGCTACCTCTTAAACTTCTTCTCTGTGCACCTTCCGAGAGCCACTACCAGGGGTGAGCTGCAGGAACTACAATTAATTAAATTACTTATTCATTTTATTGACTGTGATAAATTTCTTATCTGTGATAACTACCTTTAGTCCCTAAGTTTGTGTTTAATTAACAATCTAGGACCTCGAATTCACCGACTGTCTATTTGTAAATTATTGTTCTCTATCTCTAAGTTATGATGATATATTTTTTGTATACAATTTTTTAATGTTTATATGTATTTTATATTTTATATTTTATATTTTATATTTTATATTTTATATTTTATATTTTATATTTTATATTTTATATTTATATTTTATATTTTATATTTTATATTTTATATTTATGTATTATTTATTTATTTTTTGCCTTAAAGGCGAATAAAAGGCTATCTATCTATCTATCTCTCTCTAACTCTCTCCCTCCCTCTCTCTTTGTTTTGTCTTTTTCTATGCGACTTTTGTTTTTTTAATGTTTTTGTCAGAGGCTATATAGTTTTTACAGTTCTTTTGCTAAGATTTCAAACGCTATCAGAACATTTAAATGGCGACCATGTGCTACTAACAGATAACGTCTGTTAATGTTTCGAAACGGAAATTTTTATTACGCCATATACCGCAGCTTTCAAATTTTTCCAATTCACTTGAAATTTTACTCGACATTTCCTCCATAGCGATGTTAATAATGATGAAATATTAAGATCATTTTTATCGTTGAACAATTATTACATTTGCAATTCATAGTTTACAGTTAATTATTCGTTAAAAAATGAAATAATAAATTATAAGAATGTTTTATTTTTAGACAAAATTTAATATCCTAACTACCCATAGAAAAACTATTGTAAATCAATAAAAATATTTTTCGTACAGATGATACACCAGGATTGCTACGGTGTACGCCGATTTTGTCCTTTAAAAAAATGTATAGAATTACATACTTACTACAGTTACAGCATCGTTTAATAGACTTTCACCAAATACCACAATATATAATATTTCATTAACATGTATTTCTTCAAAAACAGCTAACACTGCTACTGGATCAACGGCGCTTATAAGAGCACCAAACAGAAACATATCAAGAATTGGCGTATCGCATGAAAATATTCCACTTTTTCCAATGAACCACAAAGATACACCTGTGTACAAAATTTTAAATGTATTATATTGCAAAATCTACATTGCAGATTGAAAGGTATCATAAATGTATACCAAGAATAGCAGTACTATTACCTAATAAATAAAAATGAATATGTTTATTCTAATTGGGAGATTAGATGATTTTTATAATACTCTCTCTCCCTCTCTCTCTCTGCGGTGGTGACCGCAAAAACTCGCAAAAGACGAATACGCGTTAGCAGTTTGCGTGAATAAAAGGATTGATACGAATTACGTATTGTTGGTCGACGTGTTTGCTTCCATTAAATCTTAGCAAATATACAACGCAGACATGAATTAAACCATATTTAACGAGTGAAAGTACTGTAAAAGTAAAAGGGAGTTATTTCTAAGAATAGATATGTAATATACAATAAATTGTCTAGGTATTGAATATAAAAAAATAAATGATACGTAAACAATCTGATATTATTGCTGAAAAAGCAATGAATACAGCATACGCCGTAATAACTAAAAACTTAGCTCGCAAAATATATAAAAATATATACTCTATTATATTAAAATGTTTCTTCAAAGATTCTTTCGACCATCGAAAGTTCCTCGATAAGTGATTCTTGCAGGTAATTAAAACATTGTTTTATCTTAATTGTAAATGCATCAAACTGCATATTTGCAAGTACGAGGTGGGTTTCGCAGTACACAATGTCCCGTTATCCTGCTAAAAATTATTAATAATTTTTAAATTAATCTTTTGATCTTGTTATGGAACGTTTTGCCCTGCGCGACACCCCAGCGGATCTGCAGGGTATTTCGATGGAGAGGTAAAGGGGTATCTATCGGTGGAAGGAATGTTACTAAGGGGTTGCCCTCTAGTTCAATGACCCTAATTTCCCCCCCCCCCCCCGGGGTTTTTACACTCGTTTTTATCCCACTTTTATAACAGAATATGGGGACGCCTTACGAATCGACTCTACTACTTCTCTCTGCTCCACTGCACTGCTCCGCATCGCTGCTTCTCTTCCTAAAATATTCTCTACCCCTCTACTCCACTGAGTCGAAGGTTCTTATTGAGCGCCAGGTGCCTTGTAGACGTCGCCGTGTAACGAATGTTACGCTCCGGCTGATTTTTCCTTTTCCCCAGGGTATGGATTTTCCAGACCACCACCGGTGGGGTAAGTGGGTGCACCACCTTGACGACGCGGATTCAGCTACTCGCTCGCCGCTGCCGGTGCATTCGAATGCTCGCCGAAATTATCTTAGCCCACTACCTTTACGAAACACCCAACACACTCAGAAAATAAAACATAAAACACGTGGATTTTTCCTTTCAACTGTAGATTTGAGCCTCCTTGCACGGGGCATACAATTGTGCGTGTGAAATTGTACACGGCGCGGGCAACGTCGCGGGAGTTCTCGAGGGAGAGAACTCTTCCCTAACTTCTGTCTTTGCAATACTCTCACTGTCGACTAGTACCGCATGTCTCACTCTCCTCGAGGACCTTCTCCAGGTCAGCATCCTCTTGCGTTGACCCGCTTCCGCCCGCATCGCCGATACACGTTCTCATTGGCTAATGTCGGTCAGTACAGCAATGCACCGTTGCTTCTCCCGAGTACGAGCGCGAGTCAGCTTATATGAGCAGCGCGATCAAATATTCGCGCATCAAGTTAGCGGCCTGCTCGACTCGTCGAGCTCGTTGAGCAGCGTCTGTGACGTCATGTGTGTAGGTTGTGGTCGGGTAGTCTTGCTCCTACGTCTCTTAAACGCCCTGTCCAACTCCTCCTCGGCTGCCTTTGACTCCTGCGCCTCCAGGCTCTCCCAGAGCTGTTTGAGACACTGCTGGTTGTCGGTCGGGACCTCCGATCCCTTGGCTGCAGTTTTGGAGCTATAGGGATAGAGGGGTTTTTCTGCCGAAGGCAGAGTATGCAAGGGCATTAAGGGGTGTCACCAAAGATGAGCTACGCGGGGAGAGGGGGATTTCACCGAGACAACCATCTTGCTGGCTCGTAATTATCTGCGGGCATCTGCCACTCGGACTGTAGTGGTGGCGTTTATAGCCGTTGTCCCACCTGAGTATCGAGTAGTACTTCCTTGAGAGCCTCTCCGCCTGCCCCCTACTCACTCTCACCGGCGCGAGGTAATCGTCGTCCCAGTCCATAGGAGCTGACGACCGCGCCCCCTGTTGTTTCCAAAAGGAAACAACATAAAGTTAAAAAGATGAACCCTAGAAACCTACAATTTAAATCCTAAAGAAGTACATATTGGGAAAAGGACCTGAAAATGAAAAGGCTGTAAGAAAAAAAGATCGAGATGAAATAGTCACTTTAATTTAATAGAGGATATAAGATAAAGTATCTGTAGATTCTTTCGAATCCTGGCTAATTGCGACTCTAGGAAGATCACTCTCGCCTGGATTAACTGCTGAATAATACTCTGACATTATCAAGTATAAGAAATTGAGTCACTTAAATTTTTTTGCGCTTAATAACATAAGAGTGAAGTCAGCAAGCAGTTATCGATCTAAGATCAATTCTTTGATAGTATTAGTATTACGTAACCTTGCACTCAATAATTTTGTTTTTTAAATCGCTATTTGTTTAACTATTTTTATATTAAGTATCTCCACCACAAATCAAATTTAAACTTCAAAGATAAGTTAGATATAAGCGATAACGACTCAATACAAAATGGTTATGAAAGTGAGACGGACCAAGTGGTAAGGTTCACATCGTGATAATTCTGATACCAATGCAACGGGTAGAAGTAACAACCGGAACCGGGATGTTTCCTTTAATTAGGAAAAATCTGCTTACCCCTCCTAAACCCCTCATGCCAAACTATGTCGCCATCTAATGGCTATCTCATAAAGTGCTACGCACTTTCAAATTACCGTTTCAGTCGATAATTAAAAAAAAAAGAACTTCTCACTTTAAAATATCGTGCCGCGTGCACTTCCCGTTCACGTCCACATTGGCATGAAATTTTGTTATTTTTCTATCGTTATACTCCTTAAATTTATTCAATCATAATAAAAGTTTTAAACGATTTTTTTATTCTTTTGATTAGTCCATTTTTTGAAAAATGCAAAAATCATTGTAAAATTTCCAAAAAATTTTACACGCACCTTTTGTTCTATAAATTTCTTTCAAGAAACAATTATCAAGAAACGGACAAAAATAAGGTATCATTTTAATTTATGCAATAAAATTTTTCACTCCACGATGATTCTGTACTCCTTCTAGCCGTAATGCACACTCACGGCGCTGTTCATCTAGACTTCTAGGTGTTTCCGACAGCATAAGGAATTTGGCCGGCGAAAGAGACGATTAGATTGCAGGCGAGAACGGCCCGTATCAGTCTTGCGCTCGGCTGTACAAAAGACAGCATTATGCGCTCTCTCGCATTCGCCAGCGTCTCTCTCGCGCACTAGCCCGCTCCCTCTCTCTTGCATCGCGCACTCTTTCTCTTTCTCGCACCGCGCGCTCCCTCTCTCTTGCGATGCGCATCTCCTCTCTCATTCGCGCTTACCGGTAATCTCGCGTACTCGCGACTATCACGCCGTGTACTAATGTAGTGTGGATGTGTGTAGTGTAGTAGTGTTCGCAGTGTAGACAGCGTCCTCATACATATCTTCTTTGACTCATCGCGGTAGTCGCGGTGTCAAGGGAAGATAGAGGCCACGCTTAGGTGAGCGGCCGTATTTCTCCTGCTGCGGCACCGCCGGGCCGCCTCTCGCAGTCACAGCCGCCCCAGCTGCGACGACTTGCTTTCCCCCCTCTCTCTCTCTCTCTCTCTCTGTCTCCCCTCCCTCGAACATAGTTAGACTGAGAAGGATTCTGCCTACACCAACCGGTAGATCACAGCATCCGATTAAGAAATCCTTAGGGGATTGTCCATCGTTGGAACAAACAGCAGTTAAGACTGGAAGCTAGCGGATCGGGTTGTAACCGAGAATAATGTTAAATGGGTTATAGGATCATTTGAACCCTATAAAACCAGCAGGGTTTCCGAACCTACTTCGAAAGTGATTGTATGTACTGCTGAAACCGCTGATGGCAGTCTGTAACACTTATCTGGCAATTGGCTACGTGTGAACTGAGTGGATAAGGTTTATAAAAATGCAAGGGCTATTTTTATAACTGTGCCTAGGAAACAGACGCATAAGAGCATAAAGAAGTTCAGACTGATTAGTTTGATACGTTTTATGCTTAAGACCTTGAAGAGATTGGTGGATCGAGGAATCATGGACGGAGCGCTAATGACCAACCCTTTCCACCTCGTGCACACAGAGAGGGAAAAAACGGTGGACTTAGCACTCGCCATCAGTAAAATCAAACAATGCTTGAAAAACAAAGGTATGGTACTTGCTACCTTCCTGGATGTGGAAGAAGCCTTCAATGTCACGACAGGTAGGAGTATATGCCAAGGGGCGGAAAGACACCAAGTTCTTATCTCTCTTGTCAAAAACTCTCATGGCTACAAAACTCCCTAGTTAGGAGAGTAGTTAATGAACAGAGGGGTCGGCGTTTGGGTAAGAGGGGGGGAAGTGGTGAGAAACTGTCCGCAAGAAGGAATCCTCTCGCCTAGTAAATGGTCCCTGGTAGTTCCACGACGAAATGCTGGTTGGGCGTAGACGACGTTTTAATCCTAATTACCGGACGAGACGAAAACAGACTTATGAACTTTCCATTAGGGATAGTAGAGGCATAGTGCAAGGCAGTAAAACAGTCCGTTAACCCTGAGAAAACGTTACTAGGGAACTTCACCACCAAATCCAAAGTAAAGAAGATGGAATCCATTAATCTGTTCGGGAAGATATTCTCATTGTCACAAGAGGCGAATACTTGGGAGTAGTCTTTGAGTCAAAGTTAAATTGGGGGGAATACTTAGAAGTAGGTACGGTTGCGTGGCTGCAAGAGAGTAATAGAAAAATAGTGATCTCATTTAACGCTGTGTGGTGGCGATGCCTGAGGAAGGATGGGCGAGCCGGAAGTAAGAGCGTTGAAAGTTCAGAAAAAATTTAGGATATTTGGTACGAAATGGGTTAAGAGAACTAGCACGGAATTGGTACTCTCCCTGGAAGAGCTTACAACGAACTTTTAGGCGGAAGTCACAACCATCAAGAGCTGTGCAGAGCTTATGCTGGAGAGGGAATGGAGTAACCGCAAGGTCACGGTACAATTAGACAGCAAAATAGCACTCCTGAGTGTTAGTAACGTGGTGATAACCTCACTAAAGCTTGAGAGGTGCCGCAATTCCCTAGAAAAGAGTAGTGGCAGGAATTAGAGCAACCGCTGCCATGGCCGCCATACCGCTCTGACATCTGGAACAGGAACATCACAAAAGATGGAGTAACAATCAGGAGTACGAACACACCGAAGATATCATCGTTTAAATGGTTCCTCGAGACTGGAAAGCAGAGCTGATCAACCTTGAAAGAAGGGAGATCAGGTAGGTGGTGAGCTGGTACACTGTGACACTGTGCAGGATACTGTGGCTTTGCTTACCACACACATAGGATTGGAAAAACTAGTTTTATGCGACTGTCCTAGGTTTATGGGAGCTAGGCGGAGGGTGTATGGGGCTTTATGTTAGAGCACGGAGATGTTCGGAATTTCAGCTTATCGGACCTTATCGGCTTAATAAAAAGAATCAGAACCAGCCTATAGGCAGGAGGAAGTAAGCGGTTACCGAAGCAATCGTTTTCGAGCTCGGGTGTATAGGATCATTTGGATGGGTAGCGACATTCAGAATGATGACACAAGGAGGCAAAGCGAAATAATAGCCCTTGGCCTACGCGTGAGTCGGAATATCCCCGAGCAGTGGCAGACCGGTGCGACTCCACTTTTGACAGACTATCGAATACAGGCCCTCCCATATTTCTTACGTCTTGGGTATTTTGTCCTTGTATACCAGAAATTTTGATTATTTGATAAACGATTATTATTTAAAAAATTATTATTAATTTGAAAGGTACTATTATAGTTTTGATTATGAGGCGGAAAGAAAGGTACTCGGCCTTTACTCTCTCAATTCCACCCCCCAAAATTTCGTTAATTTAATCCATTAAAATTGTTATTTCTATTATAATTAGTAAAATTTGTTTTAGGTTCTTTATAATAGTCAACAAACTGTTATAATAGTTTCTATTTCCAGAATATCCCCAAGAATTTCTGTTTGTCCCAAATTGCGAACGAGCTAATGTTAAATAATCTACTGCTCCGTGTCTTGTTCTTTTACAATATGCACATATCAATTTTTCTACATTATTTCCTACTAAATGTACTTCTCGTATTTCTCGTGTAATCTTCTTGCGATGTCCCTGTAATCATCAGCTTCCAAAATACTACACTTTTCACAAAAATTAAGAGAACAAAAAAGTTTTCGAAATTTTTTGGCGATTTTTAACAGGTTGTATTTCAGTGAAAAATGGTCGTACAGGAAACAGAAAAAAAAGCTTTTGAAGATTAAAAACTCTAGTTTTTAGATTTTTAACAAAAAAAAAAACTACCAAATTTTTTGCATTTTTTTTCTCTCTCTACGGACATGGAAACATTTTTTCGAGCTAAACCAAAGCTTAGGTCGCATATTTTATTTATTCAGCTTCAATTAGCTTTTTTACTATACCGAATACGATTATTTAACGTAAAAAAGAGCAAAAAATATGCCATTTTCCCGCATTTTGATTAATCGACTTCATCTTTGTCAATATTGGGCGGAAAGCTTAGGTCATAAAAAAATTCCTTAGCCTAATGTGTCCTGAAGAACCCCCTAAATTTTTAGATCGATCGGTTCAGCGGTTTTTCTGGATCGATCGATTGAAATTTCGAAAAAATTAAGAGAACAGGGTTTTTGTTCCTTAAACTATGCTTAATTTTTTTAAAAATCAATAATTATTTTTTTAATTGTGTGACATGATTAATCCGACTCGGGATTCGCGACTCTAATTGTTTGGGAGTTGCACTCCTCGCTGCCCCTGAGTCTCCCTGCGCCGAATTAACGATGCACAAGCTCACGGTCATCCGCGGTCCTAGCTAACTCTTGGGAGCGGGTCGTGAGGTTATCGGGGCAGACTCGAATAACAAGCTGAAGTGTTAGAATAAGTTAAATTTATTGTAATAACATAAAAATACATCGACTTAACGTCGCGGCTTTGAACCTTTCTCGCGCCTAAGTTCTTCGGCGCGCTCGCCGAACCTATCGCTATCGAGAGAGGGAACGCAAACGATACTTATTGCGATTGCGGGAAAGTCGTTGCTCCGATGGTGTAGCCTCGTCGTCCTGGCGAAGGTCGGCTCGTCGCTTCAGTTGGGCTGATTACGGGCGCCTGTCCCCGGCTCCAATCCAAGCCGCTAGTGGGCGGCGGACGTAGTCCTGCTGCTCGTCTGCGGGGCGAGTTGATCGCCTCGAAATGTGCTGGCCGGCGATGAGTCGCGTCGCCGCGTGGTCGTCGTCGTCGCCGGTCCGGATTTCGGTTGAGTAGCGTGGCACGTGTTTAGGCCACAGTGGTTTTCGGGCGGAGAGATCGCTGCTCTCCCGCGTGCTCGTTTTAATGAGCCGCTACCTTTTCCTCCACTTCCGTGTTCGCGGGGGGGACCGCGTTGACGGCTCGCTAGCCGCGGTGTCGCGCCGCGCTCCTCTCTCGCGCCTAACCTAATCTGACGCGGCTTTGGGACGTGCGCAGCGTCTCCGGCGCTCTAATGTGCTAGAGGCGGTAACGTTGTGATTTCCACGTTACAATTGTGTGACGGGGTTTTTGCTTCTTATTTGTCTCGTGGAAGAGACTATTTTCTCCACGAGACAGGTGCATTGGCTCCCTCATTCTTATTATTTTATACATTAACATTGCTGTAAAGTACAGCCTCCGAGAATCTATTCTGAGCCACCACATGAATCGCAGACTATAAAGGGCTTTATTGACCTTACTGGTGATGTGGTCTATGTGTGGCTTCCATGACAATTTGTTGTCTAGTATAACACCAACACTAGTGACTTCTCTGCTGAACGGAACGCATACCCCTTCCCTTAGCTCAACACCAGGTAATGACGTGTTATTAAGGTCATTAACATTTTTTTTGAGCCAAAGTATATTGACTTTGTTTTGCTGGCGTTGAGCCGGAGTCTGGAGCACACCGCCCACTCAGCCACCTTTTGTGCCGCAAGAGATAGTCGAGTCAGATCCTCCAATAGTCCTTCTTTGGTAGTATGAAGATATATCTGGAGGTCGTCTGCGTAGAATATGGTCTTTACGACTAGTCCGTCTAGTCTATTCTAGTGTATCGTCTAGTCTAGTGTAAGTCGTTGACGTATAAGCAAAAATGTAGGGGTCTCAAAAATGTAAGAACCTCACAGGTTACTCATGCGTGCCCCACAAGACCTTAGAGAAATTGGATTTCTCTCCTAGACAAAACAAAGAACCACCCCGTTACAAATTTTATAATATTAAAGTTAATGTATGCAGTGTAAAACACAAGCTTAACTGTAGGTAGTTCAATAGTTTAAGTTGGGTATAAAAATTGCCTTATTTAAGGTTTTTTTAATTGATACTGAAAATAAGTTGAAATTTTTAGATCTTCTAAGTTTAGTTACACTCGGTGCTCAAAATTGTATTCGGAAAATAGTACAGTCGTATAAAGGACTAAATTTTAAGTACTTTTAACCTATTATCATTGCATTGCACGTAGTAATGCAATTGAAATCGTGACAAAATATTTCATAAAAACGGTTTCAGAAATGTAGTTGAGGATGATTTGCGCTATAACAATATGCGCAATGATTTTGATTATAGTTTTTATAGCACACATCGTTGCCAGAAATCTAATCAAGCTATTATTCAGCGAGAAAGAATGATGTAGGATTATCAGTTGCTAATGTCCTTTTTAACATTTAAATGACAAGCATATAATCTCTTTACACGAGCAGCAAAATAAAATTAATTTTAATTAAATTTCTATATCAATTTTAAAGATTTTTCTAGATCAAAACAAACTATTTTATGACTATTTAAACATCACTTATTAAAAGTTATTGCCGTTTATGTCAGGGGTACTAAAAATTCAAAAATTATATATACAACCCCTATAAACTTTCACGCCGTTAGAGATATTGTAGTTATTGAAAAAATAAATCTATTTATATGAAGGTCCTGTTACGTCATAAAAAGAAATAAGTATAGAATAATAAAAAGTAGATAAATGAATGAAAATAACATTCACGACTCTTTTTACGACGTACCATAATTCCTGTGTGCACCTTCAAGGAAGTGTAAGATTTAATAAGAATGCAAATTAAGGCAATAACAGAGATGAGGTAGGTCAAGCCATAAGACGTCGCTACATTAAAGAAACATTTAGATGTTATTTGTAAACGGATGTTGATAAATATTCGAAGAAGAAAATGAGAGTGAACAGAGCGCAGTGGCTTTTTGTTATGAAGTGAACCCTAGAAATGAATCACGAAATAATTTTACAACTGAAATTCCGCATAATTTAATTTTTGGACATAAAAAAATAAGTTATACCCAAATAATACTTAATATTCGAGGCAGAAAATAGAGGCGCACCGCGCACAGCCACCTATCCTGTGGAGCAAGCCCTAGAAACAAATCACGTACATGTAAAAAACCATCTTATTATTCACACCTTAATTTATTGGCCGGAAACGATCATATGAATTACTTTAAGCAGTCGAATTTTCTCAATATTGGGCAAGGAAGGATTGAGTCATACCGGAAATCTCTGGACGGAATTAAAAAGTATACAAACCCTCGCCTAAAGGCAATCATCGTTCAGTCGTATCCAGACTCCACTACGAGTAATTAGGGTCCACGCCAGTTATATCCAAGAAATCACCAGTCTATACCAGGGGCAAGCATGTTCGAGCATCGCCGACAATACGGAAAACCGCTTGGGGGGGAAGTCCCCTGTCGAGAGAACGCAGAGCGTAGGCAACGGCCTAGTAAACAGTATTGGAGAGACGAGGATATCAGCCAAGATTCCAACACCGGACTTGGCGACTGATCCACTGACGCAAAACAAAGAAAGCTGCTGTCTGTCGTCACGCAGAGAAGGAGGGAGAGAGAGAGAGCTAGCAAGCATTGAAACCTTCGGCTCGGAGCAACGTGTGACAGCGGAAGCGCTGCACATTGGAATGAATCAGCCCGAAATGCGCACATGGATGTTTAATCCTTATAATTTGACTTTTATGCAGATTTTTTTTTGTCGGTATACAGGGTGTCTCATTTTATTACCCCAAATAACTTTGCAGGATGATCTCCAATTGAAAAACTTTCAATACAAAAGTTATAGGGGGCGAAGGGGGTCACGTAACAGTATGAGTGACCTTGACCTTGATAACGTTTTTCAAGGTCATTTGGAGGTCAAAATCATTTTTTTAAATAGTAACCCCTATTTTTGACTTCAGATTCTGAAAGAGCAGGAAATTTTACGGTCCGATATGTATCGATGTGAGGGGTCAGAGTGACCTCCATGGGTCAAAATCTCTGCTGAAAATGTAAAAATTAACATGGGAACCCTTAGACATTTTAATCTATCACCCCGAATAACTTTGCAGTATGACCTCCGATTGAAAAATTTCCAAAATACGTTTCGGCGCTGTTTCTTTTGTAAAGGGAAACCCCAATTTTTCGCTCTTTAGTACACTTCATGATTTTATTCATTTTAACGAAGATGCTCAAAAAGTCCTCCATTTTGCTGGATGCAGACACGCATTCGTCGATGAAAGTCATTTTGGACGTTTCTGAGTATTTGCGGTGTAATGCTTCTAAATGCTTCACAAATTCGTTCCTGCATATCTTGAATCGTTGTTGGCTCAGTAGCGAAAACTTTTTCCTTTATAAACCCCCAAAGAAACAAATTTAGGGGGGTTAGATCTGGAGATCTTGGAGGCCATTCATGAATCGGTCCTCTTAAACCAATCCATCGATTTCTAAATACATTGTTCAGGTGGTTTGCTCCACGACCAAATATATGCGCAGGATCTCCATCTTGCTGGAACCACAAACGAGCACGAATATTTAAATTTAAATCTTCTAAAAGAACAGGTAGATCATTTTGAAGAAAATTGAGATAACTATTCCAGTAAGACTTCCCTAGAATAAATATGGTCCAATAACGTGATTCCCGATTATTCCAGCCCAGATGTTAATAGACCATTTTCTTTGAGGATGAACATTTCGTTGCCAATCAGGATTAATATTTGAATAATAGTGACAATTGTGTCGATTAACACCTCCTTCGTTATTAAAATTCGCCTCATCCGAAAAAAGCATGTTAGAAAACCTTGATTGATTAATAGCCCAATTACAAAATTGAAGTCGGCGATTGAAATCACCTTGTTTCAGTGTTTGTGTTAAGTTAATAAGGTAAGGATGGAATTTGTGGAGTCGAAGAATACGATTAGCCGTTGGCCTACATATCCCATGTTGTTGCTCAATTTTTCTAGTGGATGTATGCGGATTCATCGTAACAATGGCTAATGTCACTACTGACTTTAATTGATTTGGTCCAGTCTTGCGTCGAATGCGCCTTAAGTTACCTCCCTCTGCTCTAACAATTAAAGATTTAATAGTTATTCGACTTGGATGACGTCTATCAGGATATCTTTCGGCATAAAGCCGTGCTGCAGCAGAATAATTGCCATTAGCAGCGCCAACAATGCGTATCATGTCGACTACTTCAGCAAGGGTATAATCTGCCATTTATTTTACTAGAAAAGTATTATTATTTGAGCAGAAGACGAAATAAAAATAATAGACTGCATAATTAGACAACAATAGAAAAGTGGCAAAATTCCTCACTCTACATAGAAAATGTCGAATCTTGAAGCAAATTGTAGAAATTTCACAAAGCGTTGCTAATAATTTAGAACGAGGGAACAAACATTTGGGAAAAAGGACTGATAAATAATAAACTCCGTTGCCAAAGGTGAAATGCGTGAAAATAATAAATCTCCAAGAGAAACTTATTTTACGTTTTCAAAATAGAAAGCCACTGAACTAAAATATTCATTAGGACGAGGTATGACAATTGCTTTAATTTCTTCAAAAAGGCAAGAAAGGAATGAAACTTTTTAAAGCGCCTGCAAACAACTGAAAGTTTGTCAAAGATGCTTTAGCGAAAATTATCATCATCATTTGGAATCTTAAAAGTTACATCCGATTCTACCGATGGCCGCTATAACTGACAGTTCAAATACAATAATAAATAAGAGGTACCTAGAGTTTTAAACTTGATATTTTTAACCTCAAGTTGACATAATGATCAACATTGCACTAGATGCCTCATCGTTCCCATGTTAATTTTTACATTTTCAGCAGAGATTTTGACCCGTGGAGGTCACTCTGACCCCTCACATCGATACATATAGGAACGTAAAATTTCCTGCTCTTTCAGAATCTGAAGTCAAAAATAGGGGTTACTATTTAAAAAAATGATTTTGACCTCCAAATGACCTTGAAAAACGTTATCAAGGTCAAGGTCACTCATACTGTTACGTGACCTCCTTCGCCCCCTATAACTTTTGTATTGAAAGTTTTTCAATTGGAGATCATCCTGCAAAGTTATTCGGGGTGATAGATTAAAATGAGACACCCTGTATATGAAAGAATATATACAGGTTGGGACAAAAGTACCGGAATGGCAAAATAAGTCGGCGGGATCAAGAGGCGCGGTAGCGCCTCGAGGCAAGTCTGAGTTTTCGAACGACGAGCGCTCGAGGTCGCACCACTACCTCTATATACGTTGATTTTGGTCTTTTTCCCTGTACATAATTTTTTTTTTTTATACATTTATACATGTTTTATTTGGTCATATAAAAGTCATAAAAAATATGGTCATAATAAAGTATTTTTATCCTGTTACTTCCTTACTATATTCACCATATTTATATTGTCCCCGTATCGAACTTGTGAATTTTAACAAGTCTTCGGGAATATTAAACGGACATCTGGCATGAGTCGCGTGCGACTCAAGAATTGTAAAGTCCCGATTTTTGAAGCGGCATTATTTAATTTATTTAAAGCGGGCCGTAGCAAAACGCAATATTATAATATTGATGTCAGCAACATTCCAGAACTTCATAGAATCGAGAGTACTACTGGGTCTGTGACATTTGGTGGTAATGTTACTCTAAATGCTTTTAAAGAGACCTTGATAAAATATATGAATCAATCCGGCTTCAAATATTTTAAAACTATGGTTCCTCATCTTTTGTTGGTAGCCACTATACCAGTAAAAAATGTAATCAGAAAATTTCATTCATATTATGACGAAGTGCTTTTATTAGGGAACGTAAGTCGGAAGAGCTAACTCGCGAATACTGGCGTCGGCAGTGTAACGCGGCCAAGCAAGGACCGACTTACGCAGACAAATAATGCCGATACCGTGGAATTCGCGCTATCGCAAAAGCTTGCGATCAGCCGAAAAGTAGCCCGCCTCCTAGTCTTGAGCAAAGCAAGGAGTATTTAAAGGCTAACGAGGCATATGCAGGCTCTACATGTAACATCATATCGCAGCACGCGACGACGTTATCGACGTTAGCTGACTCCGCACGGTCCCGGCGCTCGGCACTCTCTCACTTACATAACGACAATAAACTAAGTATCAGAAATCATTCGAAGACTTAATATTTTAATAATCTCGCGTACTTGGGTACGTTGAGGAAATAACGAAAAGAACTCCGGGCGGTTCGACGGTTGTCCGCGAAGACAAGGATCCAACAACAACAAGAAAAACCGTAACAGCTTTAATCGAAATAATCATATTTAATTTGTATTAACTTCTTTGTCTATATTGGAACTATTGCTGGAAATTTAATGATAAAACACGAACACCGCAATTTTGCATCGGATATATTGTTAATGTTAGAAACAGCAGGAACACAACTTTATATTCGAATGTTATTTTGAAAGTAAAAGAATTCACAATAGGGTGGATAATAAATTTATAAGAATAATTATTTCAGTTGATTTGCCTGCAGCAGAAAAAAGTATGTCTTTACTAGACTTTTTAGCTTACAATATGGATAAAAAATTAATTTACAGTATCATGAATAGAATTAGAATAGAAATTAATTTGCAACCTATGAATAGAAATTATCACTACGAAACATATAAAATATAAAGTGTTTTTTATTGCATACACTGTAAAAAATTCCTTTTGTAAAATTACTACACTTAATGTGGGTAATCAAGCTACCTACTTTGAATGTAGCGACTTTACCATTGCCTTTCGCAATTTTACTACCACATGAGTAGAAGTACCACTCGTATGAGCATAAATACTGACCGATGAAGTATTTCGCAGTTGGCAGTACAGCCGAGGTTTGAGGTTATAAATGCGAATCATTTGAAAATTACTGTGATAATTGCAAATGCTAGATAATTTGTGATTGTAATATATGAATGGCAATTTGTGGGAAGAATAATTTAGTAAAAACTAAATCAAATTGCATATAAAAATAACTTTATTTTATAATTAAGAATGAAAAAGTAATATTTTCTAACCAATGTTTTAGTAAAATATAATTTGATTAAATTTAACATCGTTATTTAATATTTTAAATAATAATTAATAAAATAATAAATAGCCTGCACATAATTTTCAATGTTTAAATAATTAATTTAGTAAACTTTAACTTAAGAGATGACTCTTAACGTCTGGACTCTCGATGTCTAGACGTGAGGAATTCCCAAATCGAAGTGTTCGTTGCCCAGGCAGCTGTAGAGCCTGGAGCATGGGCGCTCGAAGGGATTTTTTTTGGTAGTAAAATTGCAATCGTACTTGTACTATTACTTGTTAGAACGTGAATTTACTAGCAAAGACGTAAATTTCGCCGTCATTATACTAGTAAAATCGCGACATTGAATGTGGGTAATAATGCGACCTACATTAACTGTAGCGAAAATAAAATTGTGGTAGTAAAATCGCTACTGTCAACGTGAAAGTACTAGCACATTGTATTTTTACGTGATTTATCGTTGTAATTCACACCGTAAAATTACTAGCACTAGCGTAAAATCGCTTACGCTATTGTAATTTTCATTTGGGATTTTTTACAGTGTATGTTTATTCTATTCTTTCCATTTGAAAATAATGTTATCAATGTATCAAACAGATCATCCCCAGAGCGCAAAACGCCCAAACTATTGTAAATGCCGGATTCTGCTTTAACCCTTTAACGCCCAACTTGACCATTTTTCGACAACATTTTCAGCGAAAAACCAAAAGTCGCTTCGAAAATTCTGAAAAAATTCACACGCGTTCTCTGATTAATTCTATATACTTTTTATTGTGTAACTGTTTTTTGTAAAGTCGATCCTGATCGAAAAAAAAAATGGTATCTCAAGAATTTCTTGAACCATTTTGTTTTTCCTCGTTGCACGAGTGTTTAGGATACCTTACCTAAAGGAACCGGAGACCAGGGTGCAGCAACTTTAAAGTGAGGACAACTTATTAAAAACTTAAATCTAAGGGACACCTGTTGCTCCCAATAATAAATACGAAAACCCTCTCCTAGCCTCTTGAAAGCAACGCCGCCGACGATTATATTAAGGTAAAATTTACAATATATATATATATAATATAATAATATAACATACATATACATATATAGTATTTGCGCCGCTAAAAGGAGAACGACAGTGTGGTGTCGTTCTAAATCTAGAATAATTGTTTTTTTATAAATTTACAATAAAAACCGACAGTGCGAAGTCGGCCGCGATAGACTAAATTAATTTACATTTTTTAAAAATTGAGAATTTTCGCGCTTCCGAATACAGAGTAAACGCACGTGTGTGCGTCGTTTCTCTCTCTCGCACTCACGTACACGTTGTTCGTCCTTCCTTTATTATCCTTCCTTATTATCCTTCATAACCACACCCTGCAAAGGGACGGGCCTGTACAGGACGTGTGACGCAACCGCGGTTTTCACGTTTTCCGCGTACTCGGAAATAAACAATTGTGTGTGCGGTTCGGAACTTACACACGCAACAGGAACTTACTTACATCGGCAATTAAGAAACACTAAATTTATTTAGGAGTTTTTTTTCATAGTCAATTATAAACCTACTTATATATAGTATGTATAATTTTAATAATATATTATTCATTTTTAATAGTTTTAATATAAATTTATGGAATATTGTAATTACTTTCTTACGAAAGTATAGCTGAAGGCAAGTCTGAGCTTTCTGTTCTTAGCTGCATTACACCATATTAAAGTAGTAAAAGTATTGAAATCAATCGATAATATAGAGTCAAGTCCAATACCTATTAAGCTTTTATTATTAAACCCACAAACCCTAAATTTGGGAGCTTACTTTCATTGGTAATAAAAAAAGCACAGCCTTCATTCACTTAATATTATATCAAAGAATATAATAAATCAGTGACTTGCGGGGCTCCTGTCAATTGAAGAAACAAATATACGATCTAAGGGTTTTTTTATTAACGCACTTGGTGCATATACCATTTTGTTACAGGGGAGTCGAAAATTGCATATCCAATTTTTCGCCCGAAGTATGTATATTCCAAATTATACTTTTCGTCGTGTATAAAAATAGGATATTACGTAGTAAGGGAAGTAAAAATAGAATGCGCACAGATCGTATAAAAATTAGCTTAGTCAAAGGCGAGGTTCACTTACAAACTTACGAACCGTGGCATTTTTTTACTTTTCTTTTCGATTGGGCTCCAAGCGGAAAGGTTATGGTTTTGTCTCGCTAGGCTGAAAAATGATTTTTTAGCCTAGCGCGATGAAACCATAACCTTTCCTCCTGGCGCCCGATCAAAAAAAGAATGCCTCAAATCACACGTTTGTCACCCTCGCCTTCGCACGGTGGTGCAAAACGACCAAAAAATACTCAAAAGTCGTGCTTTAAGCGAATTTTGGTTGGAATAAATTTCTGATCTGCGCTTTTCTTTCCTTGAGTAGTTCCCTTCAAGAAGCAATTTCCCTAGGTAGCGGTAGAGCAGCTAACATTGACCCCAGCTGATCTACACGGAAAAAAATTTTAATACATTAAGTATCAGAGCTTTTGAACTAATAGATGTCAGCATTAAATTGAACCTTCTTAATACAAAAATTGATCTTTTATAAGTCAAATAAGAAGGTATATTAGTTCAATGTATATCTGAACTCTTAGGTATCTAACATTGAGTCATTGTGATTCAATTGTTGACACTATATAGTTCAGCCATGCGCTGAACCGTTACAACCTGAAGTTAGATGAGCCACATCTCGACTATGGTTCAGACGTAATTAAAATAACAAAATTCAATAATTGGTATACGACGAACTTATATCACGTATTTTATTTCATTATACTTATAGAAAATGAAGTGGATAAAATAATAATACACAAAATACGTTTTAATAATTATTTATTAATGTTTAAAATTAAATCTTGTATCTAGTGGCTACATAATGTTCATTTTGCACTTTAACCAAAAGGCATGGTCCGATTTTTGGTAAAGACCTACATTTATACAGAGCTTGTATTTCACTGAAATTAATTTTATAAGCCTGATATTTAAAACTATAAGATAGAACATTTAATTGAGTAACAGAAATATATATTTCGTTACAAATTTCAAAAATTGATTCTATTCTACCAATTTGTGGTCCATCATCATCTACATTTGTTACAATAATTGTACCTTGCATATGCTTAGTTCCATAGATATTAACGAATGTATAGGTTCGGGCCTGTTGAACATCGGGATAAATTTTTTTATCTGAAAATCAGTTTGAGATTTAACTGTACCTACTTCTATATGACCTCTTACATTTTCACAACTTTGACGTATGTAGCACTGATGCAATTGATTTTTTATTAGTTAAAGGCAAATTTTTATTTGAACTTGTGCTATCAGCAATATCTTTAAGCATTTTATTTTTGCGTTCGCCTGTCATACTCCAGAAGTGTATAAGTGGCCCGTTGTTTCTCATTATATTCGGTAAATGAATAGCGAAATGCATTTTCGGCGTTAATGAACCGAATAATTCAATATACAAATTATTCTGTTTACGAATAAGATGTTTCACCCTACTTAAATCTGCAGGAACAAAACTTGGAGCTGTTATAATACTGACAATTTCTTTTAAAATTACATATAATTTCCAACTCCTATTATTTTCTGGGATTAAATCACCAATTATTAGGCTTAGGTACCTTGTTAAGCACACCATTTCTGAAGCAGATGGTCTCAGTTTAGTTTTATTTTGCAACTTATCTTTACATTTTTTCGCTATTTTTTTTTTTTAAATCAGTTGAGGTTTTTTCGGTGATTCTAACTGATTATAATCGAAAGTGTCTATTCTAACATATAAATCATCTAATGTAAGTAACTTTTCATTGAATACTAGGTTAGTCAGAACCTTTGAAATTACATGATTTGCAATACCTTCAAACCAATCGTGCATCAAATCGGTAGTTTTATTTTCAGTTACATAAAAATCGATTAGATTGTTGAAAATACAATTTTCTTTTATTCCAGTTGTTATACACTTTGCTTTCAGATCTTCATAGTAATTTTCTTTAGTCCTTAATAAAGATGTATCCTCTTCACACATGACTCGGCATTGAGAAGATAAAGCAGTGCATAATCTGCAATATCTTATAGCTGAAAAAGATTTAGTGAAACCACACATTCTATTTAAACCTTTATTGTCTCCGGACAAAAGGATGCATCTAAAAAAAATTGTTTCTACTTTTTCATTTGTGCTTAATGAAATTCCATTAAGACTCAAATTGTTCATATTGTTAATAATATGTTGGAAAACTGCTGCATTGCCAAATTCTTTCCTGTGCTTTGTGTAAAAAATAGTTATAAGAAAAATATTATTTAATTTGGCAGTTAGATATGTTGGAAGAAAAGGCAAGCAAAGGTATACACCTCCCAGTTGTTATTTGCCCGCGTGGCTTCCCAAAGTATTACCAGGCTGAAAGTCGTCGTAGTAAAGAAATAGAGGTAGTATCAACTTATCCTGATTTTTGTATTTTGTTTTCCACATTTCTGCTTGAATGATATTACTAATAATAACTAACTTTTCATTGATAAGTTCGTTCCTGTACTTAATTATTTCATGAAATAATCCTGGTATTTCCAAAAATTGTTTTAAAACTGAGTGCATTGGTATATAAGTACCATTTACTTCTATCAGTTTACCCTTATCAACTGTAGGACCAATTCTATATTGTTGCGGTGCTATATATCCACAATATTCTTCGTACATTTTTAAACGTAAATGTTCGGTAGAAAATTCACGCAGTGGTCTTTTGTTTTCATTTAAAATGGAACATACTTTATACTGTAAGCTCTTATCAGTAACATCGATTAATGCGTGATTAATTTTATTTATTAAATAAGGCACGTAATCGTCTGCTATAAAACAATCTAAGCTAGTTAGAAAATGTTGTACAGCATTTCTTGGTATACCAGGATGACTGTATAACGATAAAGTAAATTTTAAAAGTTTATTCTTTAAATCAACCGTACTTGACATATTCAAATATAAACAAATCACAAGTATATAGCAAAATTAATTTATTAGACTCAAAGTAATAAATTGCTTTACATTTATGAAGCATACAATGCTTTTCATAAATTCTTTCTGAGTACTAGTATATGCGTACTAGTATTATAATAAAAAATATAAAAAAGATATAAAATAATTGATCCAACGCTTATAAGTAATCAAAGAATGAGAGCAAAATAATGCATTGCTAATAGCAATTAAAGAATATACAGTGATATTCAAAGTATACTCTCAATAATAACTTCCTTCTCTTACTTTTTTTCTTTATGTTTAAATCCTATAATTTAATATTCTTCTTTTATTTTTAATTTTTTTTGACAATTTAATAACTGTTTGATATATATTTATATTGTCAATGTTGAAAACTTGATAATCAAAAAACTGAATAACGTGCCTATAAATTTTCCACGGTTCATTTGAAAAATTCTTATTTGCTTTATACAAAATATCGAATGCCTTGCAGACGTTATCTACTCCTTCGTCCTCAGAAGTAACTTTATATTTACAATTATTAATAATTACTAATAACATGAACTGATTTTATGTTACTTAATCGACCATAAATAACTATATACGGACAAACCGAACTACAATCGTATAATTTGCTATACAAGTCAGTTACGGTATTTTTGACCGTAGAGTAGTCTTCATCCTTATCTAAGTTATCAGAATCCTGTAAAAAAGTAAAATTGAATTGTGAGCTACTCCAAATGTAAACATACATCAAGTAATGCTAATTAATTACTCTTTATCATTTATTATTTATTTGTATACGTATATAATTTGTAATTCAGTAGGTGAAAAAGTTACCTTTGCAAAAAAAATTAAAGCTTTGACAATATCGCTCTTTTCAAATTTTTGTCCTTCTTTTGCTTTTATAATTCCAGGAGGGGTGTTCATTAACAGAGGTAACAGAAGAAAAGCTAAATTCCGTTGCTCTATAAAAATGAACATTGAAAATTAATAGAGTGTACAAAATTTCATTCCCAAAAATTGAAATGCTTTAAAAGAAGTATATACATTTACCATTTTCATTTAAATTTTTATTATCCTCAAGTAACTGCTTAATAGTAATATTTTTTCCAATTTAGCAACATTTAAAATGACTTTTGCTATTTCTGGACACTTATTGAAAAATAAGTCGTTTTCTCTTGCATAAAAGTCATGAAAGTCGTTCAATATCTATAAAGAGTACCCCCCGTTAAGATAGTCGAAAAGCCCTCTTTTTTTTTTATTTTTTTTATGTCTATTATGTTTTTTGGGGTAAAAGATGAACAAGCGCATGTTCGGAATGTATGTAGACATACAAGCAACGTATTTGTTGTTCTTTATTCCTTATTCCTTGAAGATATCCTGCTTCTCTGATTCGCAATTGGGTCAACTCATAAAATAGTATAAAATAGATATTTTTTAAATTTCTCATATGCAAAATTACATTTACAAAGAATCTTTGAGTCAAAAAAAAATTATTTTCTAGATTACGTTCACGTTAAAATGAGTAAAATCACTAATTATTACTAAATAAAGATTTTTACGTCTTCGAACGTGGCCCGCCATTCTGAAAAATCCTGAAAAAATTCGTTTCGGTTAAAATAAACTTTGTTCACAGTTCTTACATGCATAAATGTATTACTAAAGATTTTCTTATTTGAATATATTTGTTTCTGAAATTATTTTTGGCCAATAGTCTTCAAGAAATGTCAACAATGACGAATAAAAGCAGTTTTTCTCATTTTTGAAGGTGGCCCACCACTTGAAAAAATCTGAAAAAATTCATGAACTTGCTTCTTATCAAAATACACTGAAAAAAAATAAAATTAGCCCTGCAGCCATTTCCAGAAAAATTAGAAAAATTTTTTAAACAAACAATAATTTTTTTAGGGTACTTAATATGGCTCAAAATTTTTGAAAAAATTTACCAAGTTTTGTACAGTATTCATCTATCGCTGTGAATTTTTTCAAATAGTTTAATGCAAAAGCGCCCGAGAAAAAAATAAAACGTAAAAAAACACGTTTTTGTGGACTGGAGTGGGGGGTTGGGTGGAGGGGGGGTAAATATATGCCAAAACCTCATCTTTTACCCCAAAAAACATAATAGACATATAAAAAAAATAAAAAAAAAAGAGGGCTTTTCGACTATCTTAACGGGGGGTACTCTTTAATTACATTCACAATATTATAATTTAACTGTTCATCGATTCTTCATTATATTGATAAAATTAAGAATACAGGAAAAAAATTACCAATTTATATCCATCACAATGCCCCAAACCAGGGTACGCAATATAAATTTCTTGTAATTTCTTTTTTTCAAAAATTTTAAATCTTGCACTACCTTCCGATTTCCATTTCTCTAAGAATTCAACATCTAAAGAATCAGTATTCCAATCAATGTTGCTTTGAACATCTACATGATAATTACAACATTATTATACAAATTGTTTCATTTTCACTAAAAAATGGTATCAGTAATTTGGTTACATTCTTACTTGATGATGCAATTTTTTCCTTCAATAAGATTCCTCTAAAAGTCTTCGTTTCAATGGCAGAATTTCTAATTTTACGGTAGGCTGTGTATAAACAACCTCTGGCACTTTTTGTACCTACGCTTGGGCAATACCATTCTTCACTTACAAAATTGCATTTGGGAAATAAGCTCTGTAGTGTACATTTTAACTCAATAAATCTTTCTCTGTTGATGCTGTATATAAAAAAATAGACGTGCATAAAAGTAAAAATATGTACAATAAAATATTTTCTTTTGTATAATATTTCATACTAACTGTCGATAAGCGAAAATTTTAAATTCTTAAATCTTTAAAAAATAGTTATAAATGATTAGAAATATATGTAAAAAAATGATTGAAGTCCCTTTCGAGGTACACCGGCACTCCCGCACACGACAGCCCGACCTGTCCCCAGACGAAGAGAGAGAGCAGCGGACAATGGCTGATCGGCCCGGCCGACAGCCAGCGGAGCGGAGAAGACGCAAGATGAGTATGCGGGAGCACCAGCTTCCTCGAGGCAGCCCGTAAGCGGCGGCGAACGAGCGAGAGCACGAAAGGAGGATGCGGCTAGGAGGTTATCCCTGCAGACGACGGCCGTGGACGACGAGAGAGAGAGAGACAGCGCACAACAACGACAACGACGACAGCGACGCAGAAGAGCCGCGGCGACGGCGAAGACAAACACACAACATCTACACTACGCACACAAACACACGCGAGTCGCGAGGAGTCGGCGAGGCACCGGTGTCGAGGCGGGCCACCGCGCACGTGGCTGTCAGGCGAGAGCGAGAGAGACGGCGAAAGCGCGGTAGTAGGGAGCGCCTCGTGTCGGCAGGCGGCGCTCTCGAGCCATGAGTGCGAGAGAGAAGGCGCGTGCGGCGTGAATGTTCGCGAGCGGGAAGGCGAGCCAGGGCCGTAATATGGACCCGGGACTGGCACATCTTTTTATAGATGGCCTGCCGATCTCGCACAGCGCGTGGGTGGCGGTGACGTCACACGAGCCGCCACCATTTCAGTCTTAACTAACGGCACTTGGAAAGCGCGCCGCGACATAGAGGGCGTGCGCGTCGACCTCCTTTATCGGCCAGATAGCCAATCGCGTGTTAAATGACCGGAAGAAGAAGGGCCGACGCGACACCTCGCGATCTTTACGATTAATTAGTCATAGAAAGAGACGAGATATGGAAATGCCGCGGGAGTGAGAGAGAACAATAGAGACGCGGAGGGCCGAGCCGAATTAGCCATTTTGACTGACTCACTCGTTGCCCGGACAGCCTAGAAGCTAGACGTATTTTTGAAATTGCCGTAGTTGAGGACGCAGTAGTTAGTAGCCGTAGAGTTGGAATCTTGGAGAGAAGCGAGGATTTAGACGCGGTGAGTGGACCGGAGAAGCGGCCGTGTGGACGAGCGACATCGGCGAAATTAGGTGAGTCGTGTTTCGGGCGAGGAGTGCCGCGAGCTACCGCGAACGTTAGACCGCGTGGAAAATCGGGAAGTAGAGTCGAGTTAGCGTGCTTGCGTGTATCGTGCCGCGTGTTAGGTACACAGAACAATTGTAATTACACAAGAAAAATAAAGAGTTATTTTAAGAGTTGAAACGCGTTGTTCTAAGTGCTTATTTCGGAGATATTTGTGTTGTCCGCTGTCGCGGCGTTTTCCCCAATTGCGCCAGCTACTCAAGGGCCATTGCGCGCCCACCCACGCCTACCACCGAGCAGCCAGGAGGATTTGGACGTGGCGAAGAAGACCTTTCCTGTCGGCTGGCATTAATTGCCTGGCGCCTGACGACGCCGCGAGTTACCGCTTGCGTTAAACAAAGAAATTAAGGCCGGCAGGAGAGAGCCACTTTGTTGACTACGCTTTGGGGAATCTGGGGAGGAATCCGCGGATTTTGCAACGTCACAAAGTCTTGAATTGAAAAATGGACTAATCATTTAGTTTTCATCATTAAACAAAAGTAATGCTTAATTATAAATAATAACGTGATGTTTATCTATATACTTAAATTAGTTTATCTATAAACTTAAATTTCTATTGAAATATCTAATACATTTCTTATTAAGTCACTTACTCGTGTCTCCCTTCTTTAAATTCGTGATCAATCACAATCCTAGCTAATTTGAAGGTAAACTTTTCAAATATGTTGGATGTCCCATTAGTTTTAATATCAGTTTTATAAGCTGCAAGAATACGTTGACCTTCAAAAGTTGTTTGGAGGAGATGGAAAATGTGATTATTACACACTATCGCCTGGGGAAGTCATCATCAAACACAGCATAAAAATAATTATCAGTGCAATAAAAAGAATTTATTTATTAAAATTGATTTAATTATAAAGAATATTTCACATAATATTAAAAAAACGCAGACATTAAGGGGATGCCGAACATAATTTCCGCGCGCTACTGTACCGACAATTCTCTATATTCTCTGCTATAGCATCTAATGTAAATTTGATTTTTCAAATAATTTTGAAACGGCTTGCTTAATGGAAGTTCTGTTTGCATCGAAATATTATTTATAATTCGTAAAATGTGCGTAGACTTCTTTTTTGGGTGATTTCATTTCCTATTGCTGAAAATATTGACTTATTTTTCAATTGGAATTGAAATCAGCCAAAAAAGAAGTATACGCACATTCTACGAATTATAAATAATATTTTGATGCAAACAGAACTGCCATTAAGCAAGCCATTACAAAATTATTTGAAAAATCAAATTTGCCTTAGAGGTTAGCAAAGAACATAGAGAATCGTCGGTGTAGTAGAGCGCGAAAATTAAGTTAGGCATCCCCTTAATGTTGATAATATCAACGAAACAAATGATATTGAAGATGAGTCAGATTACTTGTCATTAGATGAACTGACTATAGGAATAGAACATCATATTTTATAAATTTTTAATAAACATTCTTTTTTTTTGCCAATTTTTTAATGTATTTGACCATGGAAATAACTTCCGTTATATTATCCTCAAAAATTTTTATATAACCAATTTTTGCACCTTCCACTTTTTACTTAAATGCCTTTCATTTATCTCAGTAATCAAACTAAAGCTTGTTTAAAGCTCCATCTAACTATTAATGAAAAAAATAATTGTTCGAGACTGTAAAGTTTTTCTCTTTAAAAGTACTGGATTTTCCATGAAAAAAAAACTATTATTAGGTAAAAATACGTAACAAAATTTACTACAAACACAGATTTATTAAAATAAAAGTAAAAAAGAAATTTCATAGTTGAAAAGCTAAAATCGTGAATTTTTGAAAAATTACGATTTTCTAGATCAGCTGCGGCCAATGTTAGCTGGGGCCAATGTTAGCTTCTCTACCCCTACCGAGGGAAATTGCTTCTTGAAGGGAACTTCTCAAGGAAAGAAAAGCGCCCATGAGATATTTATTCGGGCCGAAATTCTCTTAAAGGTCGACTTTTGAGCATTTTTTGGTTGTTTTGCCCCACCGTGCTTCGGCTCGGGTGCTCATTTAGGTTTCATCTGGGACCATTTCTATTTTACCACCCTCGCTGCGTAATATACTATTAAAACTAATAACATTTTGATGATTGATGAACTTTTTATGGAACCCCGCAATTCACTGGTTTATTATATTCTTTGATACAGGGTGTCAATTAAGTCCCGGGACGGCTGAATATTTTCAGAGGTAAAGTAATTCTGATAAAGGTCAAGGTCATTTCTTAAGTAACTTTCAACGAGGAATCTAATGGTGACATTCACTTTGACCTTGGACTTGACCTTCAAGGTTATTTCAAGGACACCTATTGTTTTTAATGGAAATCTTCATTTTTTACACTGGCAATCGATAGAGTGGGAAATTTCATTTCGAAAATAGTATTTGACGTGATCTTTAGGTCAAATCAAGGTCAATTTTGGATAAACTGTCAAAACATTGTCGTATTCAAACTTTAGAGGATTTATGAAAGACAAAATGTTTGAAAAAGTTGTGAAACCAACAACATTGACCACCTTGACTTTGAGATCAGCTTTGCACATTATTTGGAGGTTCAAGCAGTTTTTAAATTAATAACCTTACTATCGCCCTTATTCTTACTTTTAGCGATACCCAGAAACAATGACGTGGACGTAGTAACTTCTGTTTCCTTTGGGGTGCTTGATTAACGTGAGTCCCCTTGCCTCTCGCGATTGGGGTGCTTGATTAACGTGAGTCCCCTTGCCTCTCACGATTGGGGTACTTGATTAACGTGAGTCCCCTTGCCTCTCACGATTGGTGTGCTAAAGTCTTTTGCGTTTTACTTAATGATTTAAAGTTTAACGGCGGTGCTCGAACTGAAAACCTTCAACTTCTTGACAAAAAGCTAGGCGATTGTAAAAATGAGTTACAGCATCGCGAATCATCCCTCTATCGATTCTAGCAGCCTCTTGCATAATTCGATTGCGCAGTTCATCTAAATTGTCCGGTTTAGTAGCATAAACTTTACTCTTAAGGTAACCCCAGAGAAAGTAATCGAGTAGTGTCAGATCCGGAGATCTAGCAGGCCACTCGATTTCACCCCTTCTTCCAATCCATCTACGAGGAAACTGAGCATCCAAATATGCTCGAACATCTCTACCAAAATGAGGGGCTGCTCCATCCTGCTGAAACCACGTTTCATCGTAATCATCAACTGCTATCTCTCTAATTCGTGGTATAATTTGATTCCTTAGTAGCTGTTCGTATGAAGCGGCAGTAAGATTACCCTCGATAAAAAAGGGGACTACAAGAATATTGTTTAAGATGCCAGCCCACACATTCAACTTGTGTGGATATTGTGTGTGATTGTCCAACATCCATGCAGGATTTGTGTCTGACCAATATCTACAATTGTGTCTGTTAACTTCACCCTTTAAAGTGAAAGTAGCCTCATCCGAAAAAACTATATTGTATAAAAATTGAGGATCTGCGTCTATTCTGTTCATCATCGCTTCGCAAAACTCGATCCGGCGATCAGGATCATCGTCATTAAGCTCCTGTACCAAATGGACTTTATAAGGATGAAAACTGATGCTTTTCAGAATTTTTCGTACAGTTTCATGAGAAACGTCATGCTCATGCCCAGCTCTACGTAAACTAAGATGTGGATTTTCAATAAATGCTTCAGCAATTTCAATCTGCTTATCCTCAGTTGCTACAGATTGTGGGCGACCAGTTCTCTGAAGATCATTGACAGTCCCAAATTCTGCGAATCGCCGTACAACCCTTTCGACTGTAGATTTTAAGATAAATGTTTGTCCGTCTTCATTACGAAAATGGTTATTAAACAACGTACGAACTATTAGGTACGAGGTACCTAAGTACTATTAGGTAACTACGAGGTATCTAAGAACCTTGCTGGAGTGTAAATAACCTTGGAGTAACCCTCAAGTTCAAACACTAGCTCTGACTTAATTACGTATCTGAATGTAAAATTTCCCGCTCTATCGATTACCAGTCTTAAAAATGGGGGTTCCTATTTAAAAAAAAACAGTTGACCTTGAAATAACCTTCAAGGTCAAGTCCAAGGTCAAAGTGAATGTCACCATTAGATTCCTCGTTGAAAGTTACTTAAGAAATGACCTTGACCTTTATCAGAATTACTTTACCTCTGAAAATATTCAGCCGTCCCGGGACTTAATTGACACCCTGTATAATATTAAGTGAATTAAGGCTGTGCTTTTTTTATTGCCAATGAAAATAAGCTCCCAACTTGAGGTTTATAGGTTTAGTAATATAAGCTTGACAGGTATTAGAATTGACTCTATATTGTTGTTTGATATCAATACTTTCACTAGTTTAATATGTTGTAAACGTGCTTTTAACACTTTTTTGACTAAATCCATTGTAACAAAGGTATTGCTCGACAGCGCGAGCAATAGCTTTATTACAAATTTAAGTCGGTACGTAACGCGCGTATATTTAATATATACTAGCGTTAGCGCGACCGCGACGGCCGGAGAGCAAGTGCGCTCCCGAGCGTCCCCACTCAGCGATGCCTTCCCACTCGCGGGAAGACGTTGTCATGACGACCCGTCTCTACCACCGGGCGCGCCTCGAGTCAAGCGGCTCGGAGCGAGCGAAGGCTGACTGTCGATGTCAGTCCACTCGGCGCATTGAGCCGAGCTCCAACCCGAAGGGGAGATTGCCACACGTAATGAGTGTGCGCAATTGGGCTTACCGCGATCTGTTGTAAACCGATATTTCGTCAAGTTATGCGTTTTTTTTACTCATTTTATGTTATAGAGTCACCGATACAGAGGGAAGAGCGAAGCCTTACTGATTGTATTAATGAGCACGCTCAAGGAAATCCGTAATACATAAGTGAAAATTCGTATTTATTATTTAAGTACCGCGTAAAGGGGTTTCGAGCGCATTGAGCTCGTGTAGTTTTAGTGTTGCACGCGTATTGAGCGTTGCAACTTGGGGTTTTAACGGGCGTACTGAGCCCGTTTGCGAGTAGTGCTCCTGAACGTACTGAGTTCAGGGGCAATCGGAACACCTCCTCCTACCCCGTAGAAACCGAACGTTACATGGCGCCCGAACAGGCTATGGTGGTTTAGGTGGTTGGTTTAGGTATTAGTTTGTAATAATTCCGTCAATCAGGCAGTGGTATAGTGCCGTAAAGTAAAAAGTGTATATTTGCCTAATTTTTTTTTTCTCTCGTTCGGCCTTCGGATAATTCAATTAATTGTTGTTGTTCTGATAACTCAATCCGATAGTCCAATTAGTTGTTCGTTACAGCATTGTCCACCATAATGCACCGCCACGGAAAGATTGGAGCTGAAGAGCAGCTCGATAATCTTTATTACAATATGAAACCGGAGCTAAGGCTGTACGTTAGTCGTGATAGCGTAAGCTCTTCGGTGGACTTAATAAAGAAAGTAGAGCGAATAGAACAAACGCTCAAGCTCGTAAAGATAGAATATAAAAAACTGCGCAACGGATCGAATAAAATAAATACAGTAAACGATGCGCCGTATGATAGGTCAAAGGCTTGCTGGAAATGTAAACAGCAAGGCCATTCAAGACAAAACTGTAGAAATAAGTGGCGCAAATTTTGTTCGTTCTGCGGAAAAGACAATGTTTTTACAAGAGACTGTGCATGTCACGCTGCACAGCCGGCCGGAAACGGAGCGCAGGCCGAGACGAACGTAGCGACAGAGCCTCGGCCGAATTAGAAGATTCGCGTTTATTTGTGGATGTAAATGTCGGGAGATGTAAATGCAATGCTCTGATAGATACCGGTGCTAATTTTTTGTGTATTAGTCAAGTAATGATCAATAAAATTAAAAGAAAGTATGGCCGCGTATAGAAAGTTGCAAGAATAGCAGCCAGGTCAGGAAAAATAAAAATTTTTAATAAAGTTGCTTTCGGAAAATTTTTTGTAATATCGGGATTGACTCAGAGCATGTTAATTTGTATGGATTTGATAAAGAAATTAGAACCAGTTTTTTCTTTGAATAATAAACAATTATTACCGACATTTACAATTCAGGAAATTTGTAACATAAACGATGATATAGGGATAAAAGCACTCATGGAAGATCAAAAGAAGAGATTAGATGCTTGGATTAAACTAGAAAAAGAAGAAATGCAGCATATGACAGGATGCACGCCAGTAATCCAGCACAATATCAAGCTGATCGACGAAACACCTATAAAACAGAAGTACCAACTGAGGAATCCAGTAATACAGAAGACAATTCACGAAGAAGTCAAAGAAATGCTGGAAGCAGGAATAATAAGAAGATCGACTAGTCCTTGGAGTTCGCCAATAGTTCTGGTGAAAAAGAAAGACGGGAAAATGCGTTTTTGCGTAGATTACAGAAAAGTCAATTCAGTGACAGCTAAAAACGCATATCCACTGCCATTTTTGAATTCAATGCTCGATCGTTTGCAAGGAGCACGAATATTATCATCCATCGATTTAAAAAATGGATATTGGCAAGTGGCATTGGATGAGAAAAGCAAAGAGATTACCGCATTCACAGTACCCGGCTTGGACTGTTTGAATTTAACGTGATGCCATTTGGATTGCATTCTGCAGGTGCAACATTCCAACGGCTCATGGACATAATTATCACTCCAGATATGGCCGAAAACGTATTTGTATATCTGAATGATATCATAATAATTTCCGAAACTTTCGAAGAGCATATAAAATGGCTAAAGATTGTTTTCCAGAAATTAAAGAATGCAAATCTAAATCCGAATTGGGAGAAACGCAATTTTGCCCGCAAAGAACAAAGTACCTAGGTCACGTCGTAGATGGATTTGGAGTACGAACGGACCCAGATAAAGTCGCAGCTGTGCAGAAAATACCAGTACCAAATAATCCAAAAGAACTAAAAAGATTTTTGTGAATGATTTCTTGGTATCGGCGTTTCATACCGAACGTTGCAACAATGACGATGCCGTTGCAAGATCTCTTAAAGAAAAAAGCACAGTGGGAATGAAAAGATGCACAACAACATGCATTTTTAGAAATTAAAAAATGTTTGACGAATGCACCAATCCTCGCTTATCCGGATTGGAATTTACCATTCACATTGCAAACGGATGCAATTTTAGAAGGTCTAGGTGCAGTTTTAAAACAGAATGATGGGGAAAATGAAAAAGTTATTGCTTATGCTAATCGTTCTTTAAGCAAAGCAGAAAAAAATTATTTGGTAACAGAACTTGAATGTTTAGCCGTTAAATAGGCAATTTAGAAGATGCGTGATTATTTAGATGGATGTCATTTTACTGTACTGACTGTTCACCAGGCGTTAAAGTAGCTGTATAGTATAGATAGTCCAGCAGGTCGTCTTGCACGTTGGGCCTTAGAATTAAGCCAGTACTCTGAAAATAACGTTGCAGATGCTCTGTCACGCAACCCTATTGATGTGAACTCAATCAATAGCGGAAATAATGAAAAATGATACGCCCGTACATTCAAATTAGTCATTGAAAAACCAGAAAATTTTCCGGATTTTTGCATTAAAGAAGAAAGATTATTTAAAAAAAAGTCTGCACCCTCTAGACTTCAATGAAATTGAAAGCGGAGAAGACTGGAAAATGTGCATTCGAGAAGACGAAAAAGACCGAGTTTTAAAAGAAAATCATGATTTACCGACGGCAGGCCACCTTGGCATCGCTAAAACTCTTGTTCGTTTCGCTAAAAAAGTCTATTGTCCTGGAATGTTTCGTAAAGCAAAAGGGTACGTCCGATCTTGCATCAATTGCCAAAGATTTAAAACTGCACAACAGGCGCCGGCGGGTCATTTAAAAGCTACTTCTCCCGGCGACCCGTGGGAGACAGTTTTAATTGATCTCGTACGACCATCCAATAATGGTTTTACGCAAATGTTGGTTATGCAAGATGTTTTCACGAAATGGATCGAATTGCGACCAATTAGGAAAGCAACAGCGACGGCAATTGTTAAAGGCGTGCAAGAGCAAATTTTGCTCAGATTCGGTTGTCCGAAAACAATATCGACCGACAATGGCAGGCAATTTACGTCTCGTGAATTTAAAAAATTGCTCGAAAATGCTAAAATACGTCATCGGTTAATACCTCCGTACTCACCGCAATGTAATGCAGTTGATAGGGCGAATCGTACTATAAAGACAATGATTAAACAGTACATTATAGGTTCTTAAAAAACCTGGGACGCCCATATACACAAAATCGCATTTGCATTTAATACTGCGCATAGCGCTTAGCGCTTACTTGAATTTCGGTAGAGAATTAATATCTGCCGGAACACTGGAGCAAGAAGAGAGAGGGAGTGTAAAAAACTCGTTTGAAAACCGAATAAAGAACTTGCAGGAAGTTTTAGATTTGGCCAAAGTCAATGCCGCAAAAAGCTTCCAAAGGCAAGAAAAATACTACAATCTCCGCAGGAGAGAGTGGCAACCGAAAATCGGCGAGCGAGTATTGAAAATGAATTTCGTCTTGTCCGACAAAGCCGAAAATATTACCGCAAAGTTGTGCGAAAAATATATCGGACCGTTTAAGGTTTCTACAATAATTTCTCCGGTTATTTTCGACCTTAAAGACGATAAAAATGCGATTATTCGTCATGTTCACATTAAAGATTTGAAACTGTTTGTGTCGACAGACGAGTAATAGTTCTAAGGGTTAATGAACCCTAATGTACATACTGTATATACTGTACATATAATGTAAATAATGCAAAATACGGCCGTTAGAGTTAAGAAGCGTTAGTGTTTACATTTAAGTGAATAAAAGGAAACTCCGAATTGCGAGAAAATCAGTATCAATTCAACGAAATGGATCGTCAATACTAGGAAGAATTCGAGAAGTGGTTAGAGGGCCGAGGACCACCGCCCGCCGAGGAAGAGTATGTTCCTGCAGGGCCTGTAGGAACTGCAGCAACCACAAAAGAATATGTACCGACGCCGACGAAGGTGTTAGAAGGAAAGAGTGCGCTGTCGCTGCCGCCAATTCCAAAGGAGAGGTTGGTGGCCAAATGGCAAGCGGCAGCAGCGCGAAGAGCAGCAGCAGCGGTGACGGCAAAATCCCCAGCAACGTTATCAACAACAACAGCAGCAGCATCAACAACAATAACGACAACGGCAGAACTGCGGCCGACCCGGATGATTGCGATTCCGTTCGGACCGGAGGTGAAGGTGCCACTTGGAGTGTGTAATTACAGGACCACCATGTGGGGCTACGCGTGGCGAATAAAATTTTCCAAGGAAGGAGTACACCGTTTTATGCCGCCACGCAAGTGAGTTGCTTTTGTCATTAATTTTAGTTTTTTTTTCTTTCTTTTCTCGTTTAAGTTTAGTATATAATTGTTTTTTTTTATTTATTATTGTCATGTAAAACTCTGTTTTTTAAAGGGGGAGGGTAGTGTAACAAAGGTATTGCTCGACAGCGCGAGCAATAGCTTTATTACAAATTTAAGTCGGTACGCAAGGCGCGTATATTTAATATATACTTGCGTTAGCGCGACCGCGACGGCCGGAGAGCAAGTGCGCTCCCGAGCGTCCCCACTCAGCGACGCCTTCCCACCCGCGGGAAGACGTTGTCATGACGACCCGTCTCTCCCACCGGGCTCGCCTCGAGTCGAGCGGCTTGGAGCGAGCGAAGGCTGACTGTCGATGTCAATCCATTCGGCGCATTGAGCCGAGCTCCAACCCTAAAGGGAGATTGCCACACGTAATGAGTGTGCGCAATTGGGCTTACCGCGATCTGTTGTAAACCGATATTTCGTCAAGTTATGCGTTTTTTTTACTCATTTTATGTTATAGAGTCACCGATACAGAGGGCAGAGCAAAGCCTTACTGATTACTGATTCTTTTCCATTTTTTCATATAAATAAATCTTAAGAATAGTTTTAAGTGTAACCAAAAAGAAGTTTATTTATTTCCGTACAGTGAAAGTTTTAGTGTTGCAACTTGGGGTTTTAACGGGCGTACTGAGCCCGTTCGCGAGTAGTGCTCCTGAACGTACTGAGTTCAGGGGCAATCGGAACACCTCCTTCTACCCCGTAGAAACCCGAATGTTACACCATAGTTTCTGAGAAAAAAATTCGCTAATACTTAAATATTTTTAAACTCTTCAATTTTTTTTATAGAAAAGGATGCATCTAACCGAAAAATTACTAAACATATTGTTGATTTAGAATTGCATAAAAAATACCACCATATTTTTTATACAATTCTAAATCAATACAGCTCTAACAAGAACTGCTATCGGAGGTCCTCGACGGCTGCTTTGCCAGCTATTGCTCCGGGAGCAAGCCCACCAGAGCACTAGCCAACTCGGTTCGAGTCCGACTGCCGCTATCTGCATGGTTGCAATTTCTTATATGTGTCGCAGCGCTGCGCACGCCACCGCGCCTGTGCCCACGCTTTCGCACCGCCGTGTCGCCGATCACGACGCTGATCACGCCGCCGCCCCAGCTCCGCACCAATAACGTTGCAGATATCGTGCCGCCGCGCCGTCGCGCACCAGCTCCGCATCAATTACGTTACAAATGTCGAAGTTGCTCGGCATGCAAAGCATATAAATTGCGGAGCTTTCAGAAAAATTTATTCTTTAACCTTTAGAAGACGGGAAATTTTTGAATTTTCAATTTCTCAGTATTTTCTATAAAAAACACATAATATGTGTCTCTAATATTGGGAAATACTCATATGTAAAGTGTCTATCCATGGTCGAGCCACTATAGTGGCTTTCCCGCCCCCTACAGGTTAACATGCTTCACTCAAGCGAAGATTATAGACGCATCAATGAGCTGATCGAGAAGGTCGAAGAGATGCTCGATCCTGACTACGTCCCGCTAACTCCAGAGTCGCTCGAGGCGACATCGCCGGAAATTTCGGATTGAGTGACATCTCGCGACGAGGCGGACACGTCTTCGACTGTGTTGGTTTCATCATCATCGGAGGAGGAGGAGGAGGAGGAGAAGAAGGCGAGGAGGTGGCTGAGTTGTCAGATCCTCCTGGGCTCAGACTTCGACACGGTTATTATCTTAGACTCTGTCGGTGAGAGCGCCCGAGACTCGAAAGAAGCAGGATTAAGGGAGATGCTGCAGTCCTCCAATAGCAGATATTAGGGAGAGATTGCCAGTGCCGAGATGAAAAAGCGTGGCGATTTCGACAACGACGATCCTCGCGGTGTGCGTATGAACCAGACGCATCTAGCTCGAGTTCCTCCACTCTGCTCGCCACGGCTTATGTAACTCCTTGCTTCTTGACTTGGGAAGAGGAATGCAATCGAAAAGTGCTGGAGGAGACTTTTAAACCGGCTGATTAGCCTATATTCTGACTTTTTACTTTTTAATGGTTAAAATTTACCATTTTTATAACTTTGAAAAAATAAAATGTATGTTGACAACAATAAAATATTTAACAACTTCTGTTATTTCTGTTCTTGTTATAATTATTATTATTATTGTCATCATTATACATACTATTGTTATTATTATTATGACTATTATTGTTATGGGAAAAAAAATCATTATTGTTTCTGCTGTTTTTTATAATTATTACTATTATTATCATTAATAAATTCATGTTATTAATATTGTAATTATTGTTAAATGAAAATTAGATATATCAACATATACGGCGTGTCCAAAAAGTAACGAAACACTTAAAAATTCTACCTAATAAAAATGTTTTTGAAAAAAAAGAAGATCATCCTAGTAGTAACCTTCCACGAGGAATCCAATGGTGACCTTGGAGTTAATCTTGAACTTGACCTTGAAGGTTATTTCAAGGTCAACTTTTTTTCCTTAAATGAAAACCCCTATTTTTGACAACGGCAATCGATAGAGCGGAAAATTTTACGTCCAAATATATACTGAGGTCATAGGTAGAGTACGATCTTGAGCTCATCTGAAGGTCATTAAGGTTGAGCCAGGTAAGAAGCAGCTCTTTCCTGCACTTCTTTGGGGCAGTTGTTTACGAATGAAGTCAACTAATTCTTGGAGTAACTGTTTCACGAGGAGTCCAGTGGTGACCTTGGATTTGACCTTCAAGGTCATTTTAAGGTCAACTTTTTTACATTTAGCGTTACCCAGGAACAACGACGTGGACGTAGTAAAAGCTGTTCCCTTCGGGGTGCTTGATTTACGCGAGTCCCCTTGCCTCTCGCGATCGGGGTGCTTGATTTACGTGAATCCCCTTACCTCTCACATTAATTAGCACATCTCACTCCGAGTGCTCGAATTGTTTGCCATTTGCTTCTTGAAAGTGTCACGTCGTACCCTAATTTTTCCGATTTTAGCGCCACAATACTACTTTGAGAAATTCTCCCAAACCAGTACTTTTTATGCTTGTTGGTGAGGAATTGACCCAGAGGATAAGAACATCTCGGGGGATCACTAACCTACAGAATAGGAAGAATAAGGCCCGTTCGGTCACCCTGCAATTCGGAGTTGACCCTCACTTTGTTTTTTTTCTTTACTGTACTTGCCAGCACTGTCAATGTAAATGTGACAGGCACCCTAAATCGCTCTGGGAAATCCACTTTAACCGCCATAAAAAAAGTCGTAAAATCGTCGCTTCTTACTAAGCTAATACTAAGCAGACGCGAGTTAGTTTTTTTTGCTTCCTCCTTTCTAGAAAGTCGCCACCGCACACGTGCACCGCAGCCGGTCATGCACGCATTTATGTTGGAACAATATTTTATTTTTCTATTCTTATATTTAAAGAAACTATCATAATCCAATTAAAAGCAATCTAAACCTTTTACTTCAAAACTATGGCTATTTCTCGAATGAAAGAAATCGGATAATATTTCGATAAGTGAAAGATAAAATTCCATAACTAAATAAAAAAATTAATAATAAAACGAAAACTTTTCTTAAGGTGGCCAGCCTGGGTTAAATTGAAAAAAATACACTTTTCAGTATAATAGCTATGAAGATTTTATGCATCACGTTTGAATCCTAGAACTTTTTACACTTTAAGTACTCATATAATTGAAGGTATTTATTCACTATTAGGGCCCAAAAAGTGTTCTTTATCTCTACTATTGTTCCATGAAAAATATCTTAAAGATTTATTTATTTGTCCACTTACCATAGGTTTTTTTCTAGTACAATGACTTATATGACACCAGACCAGGCTTAAATTACTTTTCATAAGTTGCACCTCAGAAGTGACGGATTACTTTTCTGAAAAAAATAAGAAAAAAATTATTGTAGACATTTAAGTGCAAAATATTATTTTTAAGCCTAAAATTTTGCACTTAAATGTCTACAATAATTTTTTGCTTATTTTTTTCAGAAAAGTAATCCGTCACTTCTGAGGTGCAACTTATGAAAAGTAATTTAAGCCTGGTCTGAGATAAAGAACATTTTTTGGGCCCTAATAGTGAATAAATACCTTCAATTATATGATTACTTAAAGTGTAAAAAGTTCTAGGATTCAAACGTGATGCATAAAATCTTTATAGCTATTATACTGAAAAGTGTATTTTTTTCAATTTAACCCAGGCTGGTCCCCTTAATTAACTTTCCATAAAATTAAGTTAAGATAAAATTAAATGTTATCTTTATGATTTCGTACAATAAATAACAAACATTCTTCTTAGAAAAAAACATTATTTAGTGAAAATTTAGTTTTAATAATAGTTCAATATAAATTATGTAAATATAAAAAGAACAAATTGAGAGCATTGAATTATTTAATATATCGTTTTGTTGTTTCTTTTTTCTAAATAAAAGCTATTTTATTGAAAATTATAGCTATCACTTCGTTCTTTTTTTTGTATATCTTGTAACAGGGTTGTCTATGACTGATTATCTCGCGGAGGAGACCTTCCTCCGCAAGATTGGTGCAATGGGGCACGTGCGAGTGCACCTCGAGGTCCTTACCTCGGGGTGCGCGCGAGCACCCGACGGCGAACACACGTCGCCGTGGCCCGTGTACAACGCGAGAGTACGCCCGTACTCTCGACTTTCGTATTCGCGTGCTGTTGCGCGAACGCGCTCCTTGCGTTCGCGTGGCCGTCGTCCTCCTCGACGACAGCTGATGCCAGCCACTCAGCTCTACGACAGAGTGGCGGTATCCGGGAGGTTACGGATGTGAAGGGTTTGCCGAGTAGTCCCGCGGACTACCCGGAAGAATAACGCGGACAAGTAAAATGCAATTCGGAGGCCTTCATTGCCTCCGTAAAAGAAAATTACAAATATTTCGATCGCGAGGGTTAGTAGATGTCGGGCGTGTGGGCCGACTGCCCCTAACACGCCCGAGTGTTGCCGAGCGGAGCCGCGCGCGAACGCAAGCGCGCGCGCCGAGCCGAGACTTCACCGGCCGATCGCGCGGTCTGCGATCGGCGATGTTTACGCGGAGCACGACTTTGCTCCACTTAAACAAACGCGACGTTCGAGAGCAGGCCGCCTGCCTACTCTGTGTGTACACACACGCACACACGCACACGAAGGAATGGGTCGCTTACCCGTTCCACGCGATGTACCGCGAACACGACCTCGAGCCCGTGCTCGAGGGTACCGACGTTGCATCACGCGGCTGCTCGTATCCGAGAGCCGAGACTCTCGCCGCACGAGAGTCCGCGTCCGCGAACTAAGGAAAGAGAGAGAGAGAGAAGCGGTGAACTGGGGACGGCTCCCTACGTTCACTTACCCGAATTCGACGCCAGGGAGTCAAGGCGCTCCTTGACTCCTCGCCAGTACGCGCCCGCACTCACAATTTTAGTCGGACGGTACTTACGGTATCGCAGCTTTGGCTCGTGCAAGGCTGCTACCCTCGTTCGCTTGTCCTACGCCTCGCCTCCTGGGGAACTCGCCGGTTTCGCTGTTACGCTTGCGCACGCGTCCCTCGTCGGTGACGGCTCGAGAGAATCACTCGAGCTTCCAAGATGGCTGCCGCTCCCGCGCGCCACGGCCTAACTCTCCATCTCGCCGCGAAGGCTCGCGACGGCGCGCAGGTACACGATAGTACCTCGCGTAACAGTCTATTTATTTACATAATAAACCTTAAAATAACGAAAGTTATAATTAAAAATTATTAATAGTATTAGTTATTAAGAAACCAAATAATAATGTAAATTTACTGCAATGGGAAAGTTGTTCTCCCTCTTTCTGGGTACTCTCTCTCTCTGCCAAGGCCCACCCCCGCAGGGACCGCCTCTGTCCTATACCTAAGCATTGGAAGGCTGACCCACTGACCCCAAGGAAAACCTCGAAATATTTTCCTCCAACTAGGGAAATTTCAGATTTTCGTCACCCTCTCCACTCTCTCAGACAATCAGCCAATTAGACAACATCTCCATAAGACGCTTGCTTTAGCTTTTTGTATAAAAAGCCCTGCAATTGCTCCAAAAATCTGTCCAGTTCAACAGTTCTTTAATTCTTCGATCATCTGCAAGAGTTCTTTAAGTTCATCCACCTTCGCCGCTGCCGACGCTGCTTGCACCTGCCGCCGCTGCCGACGCCGCTCCCTCCTGTCGCCGCTGCCTACGCTGCTCGCTCCTGCCGCCGCTGCCCCTGCTGCTTGCTAGGGTCTGAGAGAGAGAGAGAGAGAGGGAGAGAGAAAGAGAGAGAAACGTCCCCCTAGGAGAATTTTTTTTGAATAAAAGTAAGCATTAATAAAAAAATCCTAATTATCTTCTTTAATTTTCTTTCCTTTATTTCTTGCTCTTCTCCTTCTAATAGACCTAAAAGAATACAATACAGGATTTAGGTGCGCCTTTTTAAAGGATAGTGCCTCCGAATTGTATTTAGGTTTATTATTTACTAACAAACAAAAACGATGAAACTGGGGAAGTAAGACCCATTTTGCGAACTTGTCACTACGACCGTAACACAAATTTTTGGAAGCCCCGGAGGGATTGTTAGAAATGGTTACCATTTTCATCGTTTTTTTCTTTCTTAATTTCTGTTTCGCTCTAGTATCCGCGCATAATGAATGTTTAAAGGAACAAGAAGGTTATTCTAAACCAAATTCAAACTCAAAATTCAAAATTCAAAATCAAATTCAAACTCAAAATTCAAAATCAAGTTCAAACTCAAAATTCAAAATTCTAAATCAAATTCAAACTCAAAATTCAAAATTCTAAATCAAAATTCAAATTTCTAAATCAAATTCAAATTTCCAAATCAAACTCAAAATTCTAAATCAAACTCAAATTCAAAAATCGAACTCAAATTTAAATTTAAAATCAAACTCAAAGCTAAAATTCAAAATTTCTTATTCGAATTCAAAATTCCTTTTCAAAATCAAAACACAAAATTCCAAATCCAACTCTACTTCAAAATTCTAATCCAAAATTTTATTTCAAAATAAAAATTTAAAAATTCAAAATTCAAAAATTGAAATTCATAAATTCAAAATCAAAATTCAAAATACAAATAAAGATTACAATTCTACAATCCTACAAATTAAAAACTCTAAAACTCAACGAACAGACATAATTTCTTTTGCATTGATTTCACAATTACGTAAAAACAAATTAAATAATTAATCTCACATTTTAACTTAATACAATTTTAAATTTTTCTATAACGTTGAAGTAATTCGAGTAAATAACATCATTTAAAACACTTCTTGTTTTCAAAACAAAAAAAAACGCACTCAAATTAGTAAAAAGATTAGAGTCTAACGAATTTCAAACACACGGTGCGTGTTCCTTAAATGGTTTTGCTACCTTTTGGAAACGAACTTAACGGAATAGAAGTCGCATATTTGGGAGCAAATCTAGAGTATTTACGCGGATTAGATGAAGAGAGATGGATATCAGAAAATCACCTAGTTGAGTGTTACGAAACATTAATAAGAAAGACAAACAACTTAAAAAAAGAAAACACAAAACTTCGTAAACAAAACGGTATTTTAACTAAAGAAATAGCAAATATAAACGAAAAATTAAACGTAATACAGGACGTTCAATTAATAACAATTAATTCAATTTTACAAGGTTTCAAGAGCATCAATAATAAGAAGAACGTACAGAAAGAAGATATTAAAGCATTAGACGAAGCTTTTAATAATTTAAAAATAGTTTAAATATAAAAAAACACATATCCTCAAAAGAAAATCTTAACTTTTTAAACGCTGCATTATCTTTGTTTTAGTGCCTAAAGGTTGCTTTAAGCGATCAAAGAGGAACGCGCGTAAACGTGTCCGTTTAGCGAAACGCCGTGCGCAGGCGTTCTCTCCAGAAAAACCCTCAACTCCAGTTGCAGAACCCGTGGTTATTAAAAAACCCAGGGTTATTAAAAAATCATATTAAAAATTATAAACTTACACTAACGGAGGAAATATTATTGCAACTCCGTCAAAAGAAAAACGCGCAATTTTCTCGTGACAAAATTTGTATAGAGTGCACAAAATTTGGTGTAGAAACGTTTTGCAAAAATTGCCTAGATAGTTGGAAATGTAATTATAAAATTAAAAAAAATAATAATAAATAAATTGTAAATTACTTTTAATTTTTCTTTTCTTTTTTTTTCCTCCCTTTTTTTTCTTAGATGTTTTATTTATATTCTTAGACTTCTTTTTCCTTACATTCATTATTATATTTGTTTTTTTTTTTGCTTCCTCTTTTTGTTTTAGTGTCAATTGACGACTTATACAACTCGTGCTTTAAGCAAGGTTGGAATCATTTAAATAAATTCCGGAGGATTAAGAGAAAGATTAGTGCACAAACTAGTATCATATGAGAGGATCAAGAGCCAAACGCGATCCTTACAAACATAGACCAGGAGTACAAAATTAATTTATATATACATAAATATCTAAAATTATTTTGTGAAGATTGCGTCAAAGAAATAATTTGTACAAATTGTCTAGAAATACACTTTAGTAAATAAATTTATATTATTTTTCTTTTTAAAAAAAATATAGAGCATTGAATATAAAAACCCATAATCCATTAACCACAATTCTTAATTTCATTCAAGTACCTAAACCAATTTTTTACGCAGATGATTTTATAATCTCATTCCCCTCAAAAATAAAAAAACCTGAAAAAAAGATTAACGCTAATAATAAAAGAAACGAAAAAAATAGTTAATGAACACTAGATCAGATGCGATCACGCGAAAGCAAGCTCAAGAGGATCCTACATTAGCTAGAGAAGTAAACGATTTTAATCCTTTTCGTCCTACCGTTGAAATAGCACGCGAAAATAAATGTGTTCCGAACTCTCAGTTTTCTCTTCCACCTGTAAACAAACTCAAGAAGGAATCTGCAAATCACGATCAGCCCCCTGTGATCCCTCAGATTAGAGCCTCTAGACTCACAATGGCCAATCCACCACCCATATCGATAAAAGATGCTGTCGGAATAGTACCGGAATTTGATGGTCAGAATATCCCTTTAAATCAATTTCTTCGTGGATGCAATGAGGCTAAAGCCATGATAGGCGAAGAAGGAGAAGCAAATTTAGTTAAATTTATCAGATCTCGGATTCTTGGGGAAGCTCGAATTTGTATTGCCGATGAAGACTTCAATACCATCGAAGCATTAAAAGATTATTTAAAATCAATTTACGGTCCTTCGCGTTCAGTCGAGGAACTACTAGGAGAATTAGGTAATCAATACCAATCTGACAACGAAAGTGTAATCGCGTACGCCAATAGAAGGCGCGAAATAGGAAATCAAATCCTGGAGGCTTATAAACTTCGAGATAAGGAAATTAGTAATGCCAATCGTATCAGTACGGAAGTAATTGTATTAGATAGTTTCAAAAAGGGACTTAATCCCGAAATTGAGCAGAGATTGACCATAGAGGGTAACATTGGTGAAACTATAAAAAACGCAATTAAAATCGAGAAACAATTAGATGCTCAACGTCGTTTAAGAAAAGGAAATCAAGATTTTAGAAACCAATCTCGTAGAATAAATTTTTGTGAGATATGTCAGAAAGATGGTCATGATATGAAAAATTGCGACACAAAATGTTCACATTGCTTGTACGGCTAATGTAACAACAAAGTCATCTGAAATCATGTATTTACCTATTATTAGTTTACCTACTCTTACAAATCAAGAAGAGCAATTTTTTCTAGACACCGGTTCTGAAGTTAATTTTATTTCAGAAAAATTAGGTACAGACCTATATGAACCTTTAATTTCTGAATTTTTCATACGTGGAATCAATAACGAACTAATAAAACCTTTAGGAACGGTAACCTGCAAAATAATGAAAATACCAATACTTTTTTTTGTCCTACCTAATGAATTTTGCAATATTGCTCCAGTCACTTTAGGCTCAGAATTTTTTCAAGAAACTCAATCAATAATAAATTATGAAAACTGTATTCTACAAATTAATAATTTTAATTGTCCATTTTACTTTCACGAAAAAATAACTACTCAATGCTTAATAAAAAATGACTCTAACGATATTCTTGATCTCCATTTTAACCCTGCTTTTAAACATTCGCTTTTCAATTCCTTTGAGTTAACCTTTAAAGACTTTAAAGGATGGCGAATATTCTTGTCTAAATAATCTTAAAGATAAAGATTTATCATTAGTTGATTCCTGCTCTAAAAAGATTTATTCTTGCAACAAAATAAATATTAAAGATTTAATTTGTAAACAACATTTGGATAACGTAGAAAAAGTATATATATTTAATCTAGTTGAAAAATATAGAGGTAATTTTGATCTACCTGGTGACAAGTTAGTAGGTACTAACGCTACAATGCATAGAATCCCTACATTAGATGATGAACCAACCATTACTAAACAATATAAATACCCACATGCATTGAAACCTGAAGTTGAACGCCAGGTTCAAGAACTCCTTAAAGAGGGAATAATTCAGCCCTCTACTTCACCTTATAATACACCAGTTTGGATCGTACCGAAAAAACCCAATTCTCAGGGGAATCCTAGATGGCGAATGGTTCTCGATTTCAGAGCCCTCAATGAAAAAACTATAAGTGATGCCTACCCACTTCCTAATATAACGGAAATTTTCGATCAGGTTGGCAAAGCTAGGTATTATACAGTACGTGATTTAGCCTCTGGATTCCATCAAATCAAAATGGATCCTCGAGATTCACATAAAACTGCCTTCAGTACACCCGTCGATCATTATGAATTCGTTAGGATGCCATTCGGATTAAAAAATGCTCCTCCTACCTTTCAAAGGCTAATGGATAACATTTTAAAAGGTCTTCTAGGGAATATTCTTTTTGTTTACTTGGATGACATTGTTATTTACGCAGACACCTTAAAGGAACATGATTACAAATTTAACTTATTAATTGAAAGATTACAAAAAGCAAACCTTAAGCTACAAATAGATAAATGTGAGTTTCTCCGTAAAGAAGTTTCCTATCTTGGTCATACCTTAAGTGAAGAAGGGCTAAGTCCTGATCCCAAAAAAATAGAAGCTGTTAAACTTTTTCCTCAGCCTAAAGATGTAAAAAATGTTCGACAATTCCTAGGGTTAGCCGGTTATTATAGGCGTTTTATAAATGATTTCGCTCCCATATCCAAACCTCTTACCAAGTTATTACAAAAAGATATCCAGTTTTCATGGGATAATGAAGCAAATAATTCTTTCGAACATTTAAAGAAACTACTTTGTGAAGCCCCAGTATTGCAATTCCCGGACTTAAATAAACCCTATAATATTACAACTGATGCATCTGGTTATGCAGTTGGAGGTGTTCTTTCGCAAGGTAAAACAGGAAAAGATCGACCTATTGCCTATAATACCTCTAGAATATTGCACGGTTGTGAATTAAATTATGAAGTTTATGAAAAGGAAGCTTTAGCAGTTCTGCATAGTGTAGAAACTTTTAGGAATTATGTTTACGGTAGAAAAATTACCATCATAACCGATCATCAACCACTTATCTGGTTTAAAACAGCCGATTTAAATACTCGAATTCAAAAATGGCGATTTAAATTATCTGAATACAATTATGAGGTAATCTATAAACCTGGAAAATTAAATTCTAACGCTGATAGTCTCTCTAGGAATCCTATAGTTCAAGTAGTCACCAGAGCACAAAAAGACAACAGGAATTTAATGATCACAAGGAAATTCAAGTACAAAATACAGATACTCAAAGCCCTCATACATCCACTATCAACGAACCAGAAAATAATTCAATCAACAATTTAAGTAAAATTAATGAACCGATTATAACCGAGGAATTGGAAGAACCTGTTATTGAACAAGGTACGGATAGGATTATTACAGGAAAATTTGTTACAATTAATGAACTTTTACAATTTAGATCTGGAAATATTGTCTATTTTATAACTGACGCAGGCGAAGCCTGTGATGATGGAGCACAAAAACTAATTGAATTTAAACTTGTTGAAAAAACTATAGATCCCCAAGTTGGTGAGGTTAATGTTTTAAAAAATAAAGAAAACTGTTATTATGGTCTTTGTGTGGGAAACAAAGAAAATCATTCTTTAAGTCAATTAAAGGAAAATTTCTTACATGCATTAACTATATTAAAAAATTTATTAGAAAAAAACGATCAACTTATCTTATCTTATCAAAAAGTAATATAATAACACATTTCTCTTTGTCTGAAATTTTAAATTTAATAGATACCATTTTTCATGATTCAAAAATTAAGATAATAATTTGCGCAGCAACTGTTTTAATTTGTTCCATTAGATGAAAGACAAGCAATTTTCGATGAACTACACAAAAGTCCTTTCGGAGGACATCGTGGTGTATCAAAAACTTTTTATAGAATTAGAAAATTATATTACTGAGAAAATTTAAATAATGACATTCAAAGGCGAATTCAACAATGTCTGGATTGTCAATTAAAAAAATTAGTTCGGTTGAAAACAAAACAACCTATGATAATAACTGATACTCCTGGTAATAGTTTTGATAAAGTTGCTTTAGATATAGTTGGTCCCTTAAAACCCACTAAAAATAAAAACGAATACATTTTAACCATACAAGATTTATTTTCGAAATTTTGTATGGCCATACCCCTGCAAAATACCCTTTCCTCAACTATAGCGAATGCTTTTATCAAGAGATTTATTTGCGTTTTTGGCTCTCCTCGTATAATCCTGACTGATCAAGGACAAAATTTTTTAAGTGGTTTAATGAATAGAATAGCAAAGCGGTTTAAAATAAAAAAATTAAGAACAACTGCTTTTCATCCTCAATCCGATGGTTCTTTAGAACGATCACATCATGCTTAAAGTGAATTCCTAAAGAAATACACTGATGCTGATAACGAATGGGATGAATGGGTCGATATTGCTATATTTAATTATAACACCTGTGTACAAGAAAGCACAAAACATACACCATTTGAAGTTATTTTCGGGAAACTAGCTCGATTACCTTCTAGCGAGCCTCTTCGTGAAGGAGATTTGGTTCCCACTTATAAGAACTATGTACTAGATCTAGTGACTAGGTTAAATGGAATTCAAAAATTAACTTATAGCAATCTTGTTAATTCAAAAATTAAATCAAAAAAATACTACGACAGATCCATAAACCCAAAAAACTTCAAAGTCGGTGATTATGTGTTTTTGCTTTCAGGGCCGAAACCCGGAAAATTCGGAAACCATTACTCTGGCCCTCATAAAATTTTAGAAATCATGAATAAAGTCAATGTTAAAATTAATACAAAAAGAGGAAGTAAAATAGTTCATGCTAATAGATTACGAATTTCACATATTAATTATGAAATAGATCTTAAGAAAACAAATAAATAGAAATCCGAAACTAATATTATTGCTTCTGTTACAGGTTAAATTAAAGTATTTTTTATCATGATCGTTATTATTTTATTGCTAACTTAATTACAGGAAATTCTGCCCTAATAGGTTATGATTGCGGTAGCAATATACTAAATATTACTACATTATCTTTAGTTAACGTAGGGGAATGCGATATTCCCGTAAACAATTTAAATGTAGCTAATCAATATGTACAATTACTTCAAATTAATGATTTTCGAGAGTCTGACGTTATACAATGTAAAGTAGGAATACATCGAACTATATATGTATAGGTGCGGTATGTTTTCTCATAATTCAGTAGTTGGTAATGGCGAAATAGAATACATACGTGATATATCCGAGCAAGCCTGCAGAGATGCTCATTTATCGGGAGCATTAATGCTTTCTCCACGACATATTGCACACGGTCTAAAAATAAACCAAACACTTTCTCACGCTATCACCCTCGCCGGAACTGCCGATAATAACGGGAACTGTCAGGGTGAATATTACTCTGACCCGTATGGAACTTGGGATTCTGTAGTAGTTCAAGGAACTGCCAAAATCACGTTAACTAAATTCTCGGCTCGCGTTTCTATAAGTGATAATATAGTTCATTTAAACTCCGGTACAATATGTCCCCTAAATGATAATTTCTGCATTGACTCGGAGGGAGGATATACATTTTGAAAATCTGTACCCGGTAATACATGTAATTTTGATAGTTATGGAATTTTATACGAAGGTATTGCTTCAAAAATGGTAAATAATGATCATGATGAACGACAAGTTATTTATTCACTCTGGACAAAGGATATCACCTTTGCTTTGGCTGCAAAAGGCACAGAGAATGTATGTGGATATAAAATTACAAGAACTGAACACCCAGAATTAGTAATCTTTGAAACAAAAAAAGGCGAATCGTTTGCTCTAAATAAGAAAATCTCTATTAATAATTTAGATATGTTCACTTATGTAAATTCAAAATTTGTTTACGTTGAGCGCCACATACGCACTCAAATCAACGAGTTATATCGTGATGTAATTAATCAAAAATGCGATTTAGAAAGACAAACTCTCAAAAATACATTATCAATAGCTTCTCAATCTCCTGATGAATTCGCGTTCAATTTAATGAAAGGACCTGGGTATATGGCTGTAGTTGCTGGCGAGATGGTACATATTGTAAAATGTATACCAGTAGAGGTTAAAGTTAAACATAGCGAGGAATGTTACTCAGAGTTGCAGGTCACCCGGCAAAATCAGACTCTATATTTAACTCCCCGTACTCACATCCTCAAGGAACATGGTACAATAGTGCCATGTAACACATTACTTTCTGCTCACTATCTGGTTGACAGCGCCTGGTATAAAGTATTTCCAAAATTAGTCGAAGTCATGCCACCACAATATTTAAAACCAATGACCAAAATGTCCTGGAAATATATTAAGCCTGCTGATTTAGCTACAAGCGGAATTTACACTGACCAAGATCTCAGCCAACTGCGAGACATAATCATGTTTCCTGTTGAACATGCGGCCATAATCAACGATATAGCACGAGAAATAACTGGTTACCCAATAACAAATAGCAAGGGAACATTATTAAAGCTGCTAAATGAAGAAGCCCTACACCAGTTAGCTGATTCCACCTGGAAAAGAATGTGGGGTAAATTTATCGCTTTTGGCACCATCAGTGCAGGAGTAATGGCAATCTTTACAATCTGCCAATGGATTAAACTAACAATAGATATATTTATCCGCGGATATACTTTACATAGCATTTTTGGATAGAGTTTCCGACTTTTGGGAGCACTATGGGGAACCATAACAACCTATCTCATTGCTCGAGAACCATCACGCAATAACCGTCCAGGACCTGAACTTATTCCTCAGGATGAACCTCACGCACCTGAAGCCGATAAACCAACTCCAAGTTCTCGCACATCAGTCACCACGTCATCACAAGGAACTGTCGCCCAAGTAGATGATAAGATACGTTTCAATATAGTATATAGTTATATCTTAATAAATTTACATTTTTTTCTTCTCTCTAAACTGCTCCATTTTTCCCTATCCTTGGAGGGGTAGTTTTCATATTTTTCTCTCCTTTTTAAATTATTTTCGTGAAGAGAAAAAAAAATATCAAACACTGTATCATTCTGATAAGGAAGTACCTCACTAAAACGAGTGAGGTTGGGGCTCGTTTTCCCCTCTTTCCAATTTAATATTCACTCAGCTTTTTCGATAACTGGAGCTTTAGCCCCAGGCAATCGTTTTAGGCTGGGGGTGTCTCGTCGTACCCTAATTTTTCCGATTTTAGCGCCATAATACTACTTTGAGAAATCTCCCAAACTAGTAATTTTTATGCTTGTTGGTGAGGAATTGACCCAGAGGATAAGAACATCTCGGGGGATCACTTACCTACAGAATAGGAAGAATAAGGCCCGCTCGGTCACCCTGCAATTCGGAGTTAACCCTCACTTTGTTTTTTTTTTTACTGTACTTGCCAGCACTGTCAATGTAAATGTGACAGGCACCCTAAATCGCTCGGGAAATCCACTTTAAACCGCCATAAAAAAAGTCGTAAAATCGTCGCTTCTTACTAAGCTAATACTAAGCAGACGCGAGTTAGTTTTTTTTGCTTCCTCCTTTCTAGAAAGTCGCCACCGCACACGTGCACCGCAGCCGGCCATGCACGCATTTATGTTGGAACAATTAAAAGCAATCTAAACCTTTCACTTCAAAACTATGCTTATTTCTCGAATGAAAGAAATCGGATAATATTTCGATAAGTGAAAGATAAAATTCCATAACTAAATAAAAAAATTAATACTAAAACGAAAACTTTTCTTAATTAACTTTCCATAAAATTAAGTTAAGATAAAATTAAATGTTATCATTAAGATTTCGTACAATAAACAACGAACATTCTTCTTAGAAAAAAACATTATTTAGTGAAAATTTAGTTTTAATAATAGTTTAATATAAATTATGTAAATATAAAAAGAACAAATTGAAAGCATTGAATTATTTAAATTATCGTTTTGTTGTTTCTTCTTCCTAAATAAAAGCTATTTTATTGAAAATTATAGCTATCACTTCGTTATTTTTTGTACATCTATTTATTTACATAATAAACCTTAAAATAACGAAAGTTATAATTAAAAATTATTAATAATATTACTTATTAAAAAACCAAATAATAATGTAAATTTACTGTAATGGGGAATTTGTTCTCCCTCTTTCTGGGTACTCTCTCTCTCTGTCAAGGCCCACCCCCGCAGGGACCGCCTCTGTCCTATGCCTAAGCATTGGAAGGCTGACCCACTGACCCCAAGGAAAACCCCGAAATATTTTCCTTCAACGAGGGAAATTTCAGATTTTCGTCACCCTCTCCACTCTCTCAGACAATCAGCCAATTAGACAACATCTCCATAAGACGCTTGCTTTAGCTTTTTGTATAAAAAGCCCTGCAATTGCTCCAAAAATCTGTTCAGTTCAACAGTTCTTTAATTCTTCGATCATCTGCAAGAGTTCTTCAAGTTCATCCACCTTCGCCGCTGCCGACGCTGCTTGCTCCTGCCGCCGCTGCCGACGCCGCTCACTCCTGTCGCCGCTGCCTACGCTGCTCGCTCCTGCCGCCGCTGCCGACGCTGCCGACGCTGCTGCCGCTGTCGACGCTGCTCGCTCCTGCCGCCGCTGCCGACGCTGCTCGCTCCTGCCGCCGCTGCCGACGCTGCTCGCTCCTGTCGCCGCTGCCCCTGCTGCTTGCTAGGGTCTGAGAGAGAAAGAGAGAGAGAGAGAGAGAAAGAGAGAGAAACGTCCCCCTAGGAGAATTTTTTTTGAATAAAAGTAAGCATTAATAAAAAAATCCTAATTATCTTCTTTAATTTTCTTTCCTTTATTTCTAGCTATTCTCCTTCTAATAGACCTAAAAGAGTACAATTCAGTTTAAAAGAATACAATTCGGTTTGTTTACTCCGCGACCGCTCCGCGACCTTCCGAGAATCTCTCGGCTTCTCGCTTTTCACGGAAGCGAGGCTCGGCGGTTCTCAGCAGTGTGCTCGCACGTCTTCCCCCACTCCGACGCTGCAGGCGCTGTAACACGTCGCGACTTGCGTTGCTGGCTCTAAGGCAAGCCCCACGTTGGACGCCAATTTGTGACGCGGCCGTTTCTCCCGCAATCCTTTGACGCTGGGGGCGTACAGCCGCGCACTAAAATTCTTTCCGCGTACGTAATACGCGGTTCTCCCGGCTAGCACGACTCGGGTCGCAGGTCCCCGGGACCGAAGTCCGGACCTTGCGCCGCACGAATGCTGCTAATCACAAAGGCCGACTCTACTAACCGCACACGAGCGCTTCTCTACTCTTCCTAAAACTCCTCACGACTCTCAGACCGCACTAAAAAGTCTTCACGGCACCACAGACTCTCTCTCTCTTTCACTCTCTCTAAAATATCCGCACACGCGCTATTGCGCGCAACACGGCGTCGCGGCGGAGTGAACTCGACGCCGCGCCTCCGATTGCATATGCAAAGAAGCGCTAATTTACTCAACTCTGCTCACTCCACACTAAGCGAGGAGCGGCGAGGATTCACCCACCTTTGACTCGGATGACACCTAGGCCTCCACTCGCTGAAGGTCTCGGGGAGTTCCTGGGACTGCTCGCTGAACCTCGGTCGGAGTAGCTCGACGCCCTGAGGTACTGCGGTGGCTTATCAAGTTTCCAACGGCTGTATCGAGTAGGCAGCGGAGAAGTCCTCTCGCTTCCTTCACTTTGTCGAAACACTGCACACACTCTCTGAATTTTCGCTATCTCACTTGCTGCTCGCTCACGTCCGACTCTCACGGCTAGCCAGCACCAACTGCCGCGCATTGCCGCGCGAGCTCGCCTCCACCGCTCGGCCGGGCCGCCGTCCGGCTAGGGGGGGGGGGGGGAAGCCAATCAGGCCCGGCCGGCCTCGCTACTCCGCAGCAAAGCAGCGGCGAGCTCAGCCACCACTGACTCTCTCTCCCACCTCTGTCTCCAAGGCTACTCTACCTCTCACGCTCTCGCAGCGACTCCACTATCTCCATTTCACTTGCTCCCATGGCTCTAATGACACCTCGTCACAATTATTTACTAACAAACAAAAACGATGAAACTGGGGAAGTAAGACCCATTTTGCGAACTTGTCACTACGCCGTAACAAAAGCATTAACAGCATTTTTTATCACTGCAGTGGGAATGAGTGCGGATTCATCGATGATTCTTTGCCGTAATTCATCTAGATTTGGCAGTTTGTTTTTGTATACTCGATCCTTCAGATAACCCCAATAAAAATAATCTAAAGGCGTCAAATCTGGAGATCTGGCTGGCCATTCAATCGTACCCCTCCGTCCTATCCACCGATTATCAAATACTTCGTCTAAATAAATGCGAACGTTACGTCCACAATGAAATGCTGCACCATCTTGCTGAAACCTAACTTCGTACTTGTGATCATATAAGTTACCATCAATAAAAAAGGGTCCTATAATTCTATTGTTGAGTATTCCAGCCCAAACATTTAATTTTTGCGGATACGGCGATTTATCTTCTCGCATCCAGTGAGGATTTTCCTGTGTCAATTATCTACAATTATGTCTATTTAAAGATCCATCAAGTTGAAAAGTTGCTTCATCCAATAAAGCTATGTTTGATGGAAAGTTTGGATTTTCAACTATGCGTGCCATCATGTCTTCACAACTTGTGAACCAGATGTACTTTGAATGGATGGAATTTGGCAGTTTTTAGAATATTATGTACAGACGACTTACTTATGTTATGCTCCTGAGAAACTCTGCGTATGGAATTATGAGGATTTTCAATAAATGATAACAAAACATTTTGCGAGTTCTCTTCATTTCTTGCTAATCTTGGTCTACCTGACTTAAGTAGATTTCTCACAGTGCCAAAATTATTGAACTTTGTAACTGTATTCCGAACGGTCAAAAGAGCGATTGGAGTTCTATTAACTCTAAACGTTTCATTGAATGCATCCTTTACTGCCCTTAAAGTTCTTTCCACTTGACCCCAACCTCTCATCATGAGAATCGTAATTCTCTCTCGTTCAGTCAGGCGTTCCATTTTTGAGTCTGTAGATCAAACCTTACTCTAAAACTAATTGAGATGAAAAAACAAAAACTTGTAACACACATAAACGTAAAAAAAAAGAAATTGTAGAGTAGTGTTTTAACAATAAAGCTCTATCACAATCTAACTATTGCACTCATTACTGAATGAGAGATATTAGTTGTTAAACAAAAAATTATATCTTTTTCGATTTTAATTTTAATGATATCATTTTTTAAAATTATTTTTTATTTTTATCAAATAAAAAGTAAATTATGTACGATTGTTTTATTATTTGTAAGTTGGATGATAGCACAGTAATATTTAATACCAAAATTTATTTTATACCATGGTCGGCTTTTATAAAAATTAACTTACAAAATGAATTTTTTTATCAGATATTTAACAGAAATTTAATATTAGTAAGATACAAGTCAAAATGTAAAGATTTATTTGATTGTTATTCGTGAATAAGGTCAAATAAGGATATTAAAATAATCGATGATAATATTAAAAAATTAAGGAGGGGCCTCGCGTAAATCAAACACCCCGACCGCGAGGGGCAAGCGGACGTCGTTGTTCCTGGGTAACGCTAAATGTAAAAAAAGTTGACTTTAAAATGACCTTGAAGGTCACTGGACTCCTCGTGAAACAGTTACTCTAAGAATTATTTGACTTCATTCGTAAACAGCTGCCCCAAAGAAGTGCAGGAACGAGCCGCTTCTTACCTGGCTCAACCTTAATGACCTTCAGATGAGCTCAAGGTCGTACTCTACCTATGACCTCAGTACATATTTGGACGTAAAATTTCCCGCTCTATTGATTGCTGTTGGCAAAAATAGGGGTTTCCATTTAAGGAAAAAAAGTTGACCTTGAAATAACCTTCAAGGTCAAGTTCAAGGTTAACTCCAAGGTCACCATTGGATTCCTCGTTGAAAATTATTACTAGGATGATCTTCGTTTTTTTCAAAAACATCTTTATTAGGCGGAATTTTTAAGTGTTTCGTTACTTTTTGGACACCAAAACTAAAACTTACATGTGACTTAATAGCGTAATGGTTAAGCTCCTTGGCTAGTAAACCTAGGTACGAAGGTTCAATTCTCATCATTAATTTTTTTATTCTTATTGTATTATTTTATTATTAAATAAAATAATTAATTATCTAATATTCACTCATAATTTTTTTTAAACGATCTATTATTTTTGTGAGTGGTGTGACTTGAGTGCAAGTGCAGGATTTAAAAAATGACTATGCAATTTAAAATTTATGATTTTTGTAAACACCTGCACTGCAACAATGGAAAGCACTGTGGGCATCGGCTCTTTCGTTTTCCCGAAGCTAAAGATGCCGAGCGACAAAAGAAATGGATTGACAATTCAGGTAAATGATAAGTAAGAATTTGTTGTACATTAGTTGAAATATATGTGCGGATGTTTCTTTAAGGCTAACACGCGCAGAAAAAACATTATTAACGAAAGTGGAATAGTGTTTTTGATTATTTAAATAATTGTTTGTGCTTAAACACTAAAAAATTGTGAATTATTTATAACAAAAGGTATTAAAAATTAAGTTAAAAAAATAGCAATTGTTGATCTATTCACGGAACACTATTTCACTTTCGTTAATAATGTTTTGTTTTTAAATCAATGGTAAGTATTGATAACTTCTATTAAATTTTTGAAATACTAGGAAAAACCAGCGCGCGTTGCGCGCTTAATGTTCTTTTTACGCTGTTCTTTTTTAACCAGTTCTTCTAAATAATACATTCTGATTTTTTAGTTAAAATAATATCGTAGCGATATTTAATTTTTCAACAAATTTAGTTAAGGGGTTATACCAAGGTAGCGACCACAAAAAGTAGGCATTTTTCAAGAATTTCTTTTAGTGAAATGAAAAGATCAATCGAGATTCTGTAAAGTGCGACTTATTTTATTATACATTAAGTACAAAAATTAATTTTTTGACGTAGATTAAAAACAAAATGGCGGATCTACCGCAATCTTAAGACGAGGTCGATTTTTTGAGCAGGGTCCACGGCCGGGAATCTAGCGCCTGCAATTTTTGACCTAAAACACAAAATCAAAGTTTTTTCATTTTCTCACACCAAAAGAAAGAGACGTACGTTGGATTTTTTCGATATTTTGATTTTTCGCAAAATGGCGTAGTTTTAAAAAAAAGTCAAAATTCGTGGAAATAATCATTACTAAATTGTTTATAAAAAAAAATATACAATTTAAACAAAAAATCCTACGTACGTCTCATTCTTTTGGTGTGAGAAAATGAAAAAACTTTGATTTTTGTTCTAGGTCAAAAATTGCAGGTGCTAGGTTTCCGGCCGTGGACCCTGCTCAAAAAATCGGCCTCGTCTTAACCCGTTTCGGCCCAACTAGCATAAATTTGTTGTGTCTTTCAGTGATTATTTACCTATGTAACGGCTACTTAAAAAAATTCAAGAAGCATATTTTCTAACGTATTTTTGCCCGTACTTTTCAAATTTGCTAACAGTTTTTTTCTGTAACTTTTCATTTTTTCAAAATGGCGGATTGTTTAGAAAATAAATGTGATTTTTTTTTTATTTTTGATCCGTTTAACTGCCTGGCAGATAATGTTACCGTTATTGAATCGCTCTGGGCGATTGGATCCTGTGGGATAACTACAATAGCTAAAATTTGCGGGGTTCGACGATGCAAAATTCATAATGGCCGTTCCAATATGGCGGTTTTTGTGAAACAGAATGCTGAAAAAATTTATGATTTTTTTTCTCGACATGGTTGCACTTAACGAAAAAAAGTTATAGAACAAAAAGTGTTTAGAATCATCCAAAAAATATATATGAACTGTTATGTTTCGGCAGTATTTACCGGTCGGGCCTTTTTCATAATGCGCAGGCTAGCGGAGGAATTAAAAAAAAAAAGAGAAAGAAAGGTAGCGAGGCGTGGAAGTTTGTCGCCTTGCAAGGATTAGTCGCGCGGACTTTTATGGCGGGTCAGAATCTGCGTCCGCACGGCCGCCGCTCGTGACCGTCGGTCCTTGTTTTGCCGCGGCGTGTTTTCCAAAATACTTCCCAGAAAAATTACTTGCTCTCGCGTGCAACGTTCTCCGCGTCTGTTTAACAGCTGACGAACAGACTCCGAAATACAGTCATGTTGATCCGCAACAGGCATAATGCAGAATTAATTTAATTTCAATTTCACTTTAATCGAAAATGGGTAGGAACACTGTATGAGGCATTGGTCTAACGGAGAATTAATTTGATTTCAATTCCACTTTAATCGAAAATCATTAAACAATCGAAAATCAGACAACATCTCCATAAGACGCTTGCTTTAGCTTTTTGTATAAAAAGCCCTGCAATTGCTCCAAAAATCTGTCCAGTTCAGCAGTTCTTTAATTCTTCGATCATCTCCAAGAGTTCTTCAAGTTCATCCACCTTCGCCGCTGCCGCCGCTGCCGACGCTGCTCGCTCCTGCCGCCGCTGCCGACGCTGCTCGCTCCTGCCGCCGCTGCCGACGCTGCTCGCTCCTGCCGCCACTGCCGACGCTGCTCGCTCCTGCCGCCGCTGCCGACGCTGCTCGCTCCTGCCGCCGCTGCCGACGCTGCTCGCTCCTGCTGCCGCTGTCGACGCTGCTCGCTCCTGCCGCCGCTGCCGACGCTGCTTGCTCCTGCCGCCGCTGCCGACGCTGCTCGCTCCTGTCGCCGCTGCCCCTGCTGCTTGCTAGGGTCTGAGAGAGAAAGAGAGAGAGAGAGAGAGAGAAAGAGAGAGAAACGTCGCCCTAGGAGAATATTTTTTGAATAAAAGTAAGCATTAATAAAAAAATCCTAATTATCTTCTTTAATTTTCTTTCCTTTATTTTTAGCTATTCTCCTTCTAATAGACCTAAAAGAGTACAATTCAGTTTAAAAGAATACAATTCGGTTTGTTTACTCCGCGACCTTCCGAGAATCTCTGGGCTTCTCGCTTTTCACGGAAGCGACGCTCGGCGGTTCTCAGCAGTGTGCTCGCAAGTCTTCCCCCACTCCGACGCTGCAGGCGCTGTAACACGTCGCGACTTGCGTTGCTGGCTCCAAGGCGAGCCCCACGTTGGACGCCAATTTGTGACACGGCCGTTTCTCCCGCAATCCTTTGACGCTGGGGGCGTACAGCCGCGCACTAAAATTCTTTCCGCGTACGTAATCCGCGGTTCTCCCGGCTAGCACGACTCGGGTCGCAGGTCCCCGGGACCGAAGTCCGGACCTTGCGCCGCACGAATGCTGCTAATCACAAAGGCTTTAATTTGAATTCAATTCAACAAAGAAGAATTAATTTGATTTCAATTCCACTTTAATCGAAAATGGGTAGCAACACAGTATGAAGCTTCGGTTTCGGTCTAATGGAGAAATGGGAATGGTCGAGAATAAATTCCGATTTACATTTTAATTTACTTGGAAATGGTTAGGAATACTGTATGAAGCATTATTCCGATAACACATACTACAGTAACACTGTATGGAGCTTCGCTCTAGCGCAGACTTAATTTGATTTCAATTTCATTTTAATCGGAAAAGGGTAGGAACGCTGTATGAGGCATTGGCTTAACGCAGAATTTTTTTTTGGTGCATGGTCGAGATTTAATTTTGATTTACATTTTAATTTACTTCGAAATGGTTAGAAATACTGCATAAAGCATTATTCTGATAAAAAATCTTACGGAACACAGTATGTGGCTTCGTTCTAATCTCCTCAAAATGCCGCTTAAATATACAGGGTGTCCAAAAAGTCTGGAAACACCCAAATAATTTTTCAGGTGATTTATTTGTAAAAAATGTCAAGGTTATATTCGATGTAATTATCGACAAGGAATTCAACGGCGACCTTAGATTTGACCTTGAAGATGACCTTGATGGTTTTTTTAAGGTCAGGTCCATTTTTTTAATGGGAAGCACTATTTTTGACATCAGCAATGGAAAGAGCGGGAAATTTTACATTCAAAATCATTGAGATTAATAATTTTCCATTGATCTTAAAGGTCATTTGATTTTACTTTTAGCGTTACCCAGGAACAACGGCGTGGACGTAGTAATTTCTGTTCCCTTTGGTGTGCTTTATTAACGTGAGTCTCCTTGTCTCTCACGTGATTGGATAAATATTTCCAACTATGATTATCGTAGATGCTTGAACTGCTCCCCATTTACTTCTTGACACTGTCCTAATCGATGGTACAAAGCACCAACAGCATTTCTGATGATTTCAGCGGGGATGAGAGCTGATTCATCAATGATCCTTTGCCGTAATTCATCCAAAATTTGGGGTTTTGTTTTGTACACTCGATCTTTCAAATACCCCCAATAGAAGTAATCAAGAGGAGTCAAATCGGGTGATCTAGCTGGCCATTCAATAATGCCTCTTCGTCCTATCCATCGATTAACAAATACCGCATCTAAGTAAGCGCGAACAATTCGTGCATAATGAGCATAGCTTCATAATTTTGGGCATTCAAGTTACCATCAATAAAAAATGGTCTTATAATTTTATCATTTAGTATTCCAACCTAGACATTTAATTTTTGTGGATATTGTGATTTAGCTTCTCGTGCCCAATAAGGATTATCAGCTGCCCAATATGTACAATTATGCCTATTCAAACTTGCGTCAAGTTGAAATGTGGCTTCATCTGTAAATACTATGTTAAATAGAAAGTTATGATTTTCAACTATGCGAGCCATCATATCATCACAAAATTCAACGCGACGGTCGAAATCATCTTCGTTCAGTTTGTGTATCAGTATTACTTTGTAGGGATGGAAATTCGCTTCATGTAGTATGTTATGAACATATGATGTACTAACTTCGTGCTCTTGAGCAGCTCTACGAGTGGATGTATGTGCATCTTCAGTGAATGTTAACAAAACATCTAATGACTTCTCTTCATTACTTGCTGACTTTGGTCTACCTGATCTAGGCAGGTCACTAATAGTGCCGGTATTTTCAAACCTTTTAACAGTTTTTTGAACTGTTGCAAATGAAATTAGAGTCCTATTAGGCCTAAATGTAACATTGAAAAGATCCCTTACAGCCCTATAAGCTCGCTGCACCGGACCCCAACCTCTCATCATGAGAAGCGTTATTCTTTCTCTATCAGTGAGTTTGTCCATTGCACTTTTCTTTGCAAGAGACGCAAGCTGATCAGAATATGAAAATTCAAAAACTAGTAAAATATTTTTTCAGATTGTACACTGCTGCTGCGGAAAATTATTTGAACGAATTCAATAGAAGAGCTTGAAATGGTAATAATCAATAATTGTTTCTGGGTAACGCTATGGAAACTTCTCCTTTTTCAATTGCCGATATCAGATGAGGGGGACTTAAGAAACAAATGTTGACCTTGGATTGACCTTAAAGGATACAAACAAGGTTAGGTTTGAGGTCAGTGCTACTTGTGATTGAAAAAAACAGCTGAAGTAAGCTTTGATCTATTTCCTTCAATCGAGTTTTTCTGCGAGACCTCAAAATTGAATAACCTCCAAATGACCTTTAAGATGAATGGAAAATTATTGACCTCAATGGTTTTGAATGTAAAATTTCCCGCTCTTTCCATTGCTGATGTCAAAAATGGTGCTTCCCATTAAAAAAAATTGACCTGACCTTAAAAAAACCGTCAAGGTCATCTTCAAGGTCAAATCTAAGGTCGCCGTTGATTTCTTTGTCGATAATTACATCGAATATAACCTTGACATTTTTTACAAATAAATTACCTGAAAAGTTATTTGGGTGTTTCCTGACTTTTTGGACACCCTGTATATGCAATTTGAGGAGCTCCTCAAACTGCCTAATTCAGTGATGGCACTTTGAAGATCTCCTCAAAGTACCAAAAAACTCCTCAAACTGCCCAATAGTCTTAAAATTTCTCCTCAGATTTGAACAAATAATGTCTTAATTCCATGATTTTTTTTTTCAAAAACGTTGTACTTGTGATCCGCAGGGAAAAATATTTTGAAAAACGTAGTTTTGATAATATTCTTTCAATACGCTTCTTTGCCGACAAAAGTCAAAATTAAACAAATTTTTGAATTTAGTAATGGTTTATTTAAACAATTTGTTTAAGCAAATCAATTTTGCAACAAAAATGTTTTCTTCGTGATCAGCGCCCGCAAAAACCTAGGAAACCATGTCCAAGTCGCTCTGAAAAGATGAAATTGGTGATTTTAGGGTTTTGTTTATAAACATATGATATTGTTGCAATATCATGATAAAAAAATTATGTTTTCATTAAAAGTTTTCCCGTCGATGACGAATCTGCGCTTGTTTGGAAAAAATTATTAAATTAAGACATTATTTGTTTAAACAAATTGTTTAAACTTATTACAAAATTATTTGTTTAAACAAATTGTTTAATTATTTGTTTAAACAAATTGTTTAATTATTTGTTTAAACAGATTGTTCAATTATTTGTTTAAACAAATTGTTTAAACAAATTGTTGCAGGTCCTTGGAAAGCTCCTCGACTCTAATCCTTGGCAACCTACAAAAGACAGCACACAAAGTACCGAGTGCTACAGACATAGGAGCCCTAATCAAGCAAGCTTTTCTTTAAACTCAATCACACAGATTCAACACTCCTTTAACCTTTTTCAAAGTTATAACCTTAATCCCTTACTGAAGCTAATTCACAGTTGCCCTTTCCTTGCTCATAACCATAACCTAAGAGTCATTTAGATTTTTATAAAATACTTATCTGACACCTGCACTCGTCACGCTTAATCCAAATTAATTTTTCTTGAACTGCACCAACATTTAAATCACCTGTACGTCTGCTTGAATAAAGGTGGCCCTACACTAGGAAACTCCTAACCAAGTATAAGGTTTTGCTTACAACGACCCTACCCAGTTTGGACTTTAAAATAAAATCAACCTTTAATTATACAAAATTTCCTCATTTTTACAAACCCTCAAAAACCCTTTTCAGAGCAACTTCTAACCAGAGGCGGGCCCGTACGGGACGCGCAGTGCCGACACGGGTTTTCACTAACCCAATCGCCTTTGAAAATTATTTCCAAAAGAACGTAACGGCTTAGGCAAGTGACTGTATATATTAACATATACAGTTACGCGCTTTTGCACGTAACATAAAGTGTGAATATGAATAAAAAGTTTATGTTGCACATTATTTGCGTTATTTAAAGTTTTTGAAAATTTTGAATAATTGTAATTTTGATCAAATGATAATAAATATTTAAGTAACCGAAAATATAGACTTACCGACTGACAAAGTATTAAAAATTGTTCCTATTACAGCAAACAGTAAAATTGTTCCAAGATGATCAAAAAATAATCTATTTGGCATAAAATATCCGGCATCTAATATTATTGGTGGTAGCATATATAAAAAGAATGTATCAGGTGTCAATGGCGACATGTGTACGTCACTTGCTTGAAACAAAAGTAGTCCTACTATAACGCCTACTACTATGAGTAAGCAAGATTCGGGAAACATTTTATTTAATTTTGGTGCCATATGAAAACCTGGAAAAGTAAAATTTGCTAATAGAATTTATAGGCTAATATGAGTAATTAAATTGTATTGTTTCCAGTTGTACAAAATGCCTTTTATGCCCGTATAGAATTATTTTCAGCATGCGCCACTTTATATTCAAATGTATATAACATATTATATACTATGTTATATACATTGTATATAATATATTATATACATTGCTATGCTAATTTAATTAATTTTTTTTTTTTACAATTTAACGTAACAATTTGATTTTGGATTGAACTTGCTAGATTAATAAAAATTCAATAAAAATTATAGTTAAGATTCTTCTTCTAAATAAACTATACTTAATCCTTCAAGACCAACACATGGCTTTGCGATCTGTAAATATTCATACTGAACCAATCAAGTGTCTAGTATCTATTAGATAAGATGAAATATATCTAGCTATTCCCAAAACCCGGCTAATTGCGCTTCGAGGCAACTTACTCTCTCTTGGAACATCAAAGGAACAACACTACTTGGCAATCAATCTAACAAGGATTTAGCCTACCAAAATTTTTTAAGTCTAACTGGGACTTAGAAAATTTTTGATACTTCTTGTTATTGATGACTTTGTAGTCAGCCAAGAGTGAGGCAAATATTAAAAAGAGTTTTTTTTTTTAAATCTGCAACTTTGATTTTAAATGAATAGTACCGAAGAATTAAGCAATGAATACAATACTGAAACTGAACATGTGGTAAGAATCCAACACTCATAATCTATCTGTCCAAGGCAACGGGTAGAGGTGATACACCGGAACTGGGGCTTTCTTCTAATGAAGAAAAACTGCCTATCCATCACTAAGTTTATAAATTTCTCTTTCAGCTATTTGTGTATAGATAATAAAGTCTAGATTTTAATTGAAGTTTCGCTTACTAGTTAACAATTCATCAGTCTATTCATGTCGATTTATTAGTATTTTTTTTTCTTCTTTTGAATAAATATTTTCTTTAGTTAACTAAAAAATGGCATTGTTTTGTTAATGTAATCTTTCTCATAAGCACCTCCAAATCCCTATTTTTTTTTTTCCGGTGATAATTTGCAGTCCAGCGACAATATTAATAGATTTTTCTTTCTCTATAAATTCACTTAATACTACCTATAACTTAGTCGAATTTTGAAACGTTTATTTTTATCGAGCCCACAACGATAGCAACTTAAAGTCATCTCTTAAATTCATTTATAAATTACTTTTGAATAAAAATAAAAAATAAACCTTTCGGTATAATCTTTGTTTTACTACTAACCTCATGCGGTTTTCGAATTTTCCCGGGTTTCTATACTTTTTCCTCACCCTGTTGATGCAATTATATCGCTAAGGCAACGAGGTAAACTAAATTTTGCATCGTGTGTAGAAAAAACTTGAGGGGAAAAAAATGACAAAATCATTTTCTGGAAATTGAAATAAAAGGCAAATGAATTAACGATATTCCCGTTTATATAGATAAAAAACTAGGGAAAACTGAAAAAATTATTTTCTGGAAATTCGCACAAAAGATATTCCAAAGTTCGATTACATCGCTAGACAAAGGGTTAAACTAAATTTTGCTTCGTGTAAAGGTATAGTTCAATTGCGGACGACGCCACTTAGTCCTTTGCGGACGAGTGTGCAAATAGTCCCGCCTCCGGAAGTATCAAAAATAATTTCTCATCTTAGAAAGGAGAACACACCCGTTTATAGGATTCAGGCCGTTCACTTATGTTATGAGGTTTGCGTGGAGCGACGAGAGAAGTTCCAATTAAGTAATGTACTTGTACCGATAGGGTGTATAATTCCTCAAAGGTTAAGGTTAACTCTCCTATAATCTTGCGAAGATGCTTTTTGGTCGATTTTACGTTGGCCTCCAAGAAGTCTTCCCTTGGAAGTTGCGTAAGCCCTACAAAGTCAACGAAAGGTCGAAATGTCACTAGAGGGCTTCTCCTCGTTATGCAAGAGCCAAATCGTGAGCTGGTAAGAGTTTCGTCGAAGTGAGATGAAGAAGCTTCAGAGTAAAGGCGATCCTAAAGAAGAGCCAATGCGTTAGCATTACCATAGATCTTCTTGAAATTTTGGACCGGCGTACAAGTTCATCGTTCGATGATTTGTCATTGGTAGTCGGTTGCGAAACATTGAAAACTTCTCTGACCTTGAATGATGAATCGCCGCCTATGCATTTGTTGATACCGTGATGCAGCATATAGTAGGTATCGTGGTTGGGTAGTTCGCCCTGAGCGATAACTTCCATCTACCCTAAAGATTGGTTTTCTCGATTTGATGCTGCTACGACTCGCCTTCTGGCACTCGAATGCGTCGTCGATGCTCGTCATCTGGGCACCTATTGGATCAGCGGTGCAAATTTCAGATTGGGTTGACACTGATGAGATGCATTTTTCATCAGTGTCCGTGCTGTCACGTTCAATGTAATTGTGGGGACCCGTGAAAGCAGTAATTAAAAAACCAGAATACCAGAATTTTTTATTATTATTAATTTTTTACTATAATTTTTTATTAGCTTTCATATTACATTTGAAATCATGTAGAGGTACAGACTCGCTAGGTGTGTGCTCCATAGAGAGAGTCGGAGAAAAACTAATATAAATAAATATTGCGCGCAACTCCATGCAATGTAGGTAAAAAACGATGCAATCGCAATAATTAGTTAAACCCTTAACTTTAGCAATAACTTTATAGTACATTATGATACAAGTGTCGTATACTATTTTATAGCACGTGTGACTTAAATTAGCCTAAAAAGTACAATACAAGCGTCTTTAATGATATAATTCAATGTTTTAATTTCTTTTTATGTAGAAATATTTCACATCTTTCATATGAACTCCAGTAGAATCGTAAGCTGCACGACAGCAAATTGGTATCATTACCGTCAATAAAGTAAAGAAACTTTTGTCGAATTTCGATGAAAGCCACTCACCGTCATATGCGTGTTTGATTGTCAGTTCAGTAGTAAGCCAAAATCTAAGCAAAATTATACTGCAGCGTACATACAATAAATTTAAGAAATGGCGCAGAGAGAGAGAGAAAAACTCATTTGATGAGATTATTTTGCCTAATTATTTTGATATGCTGTCAAATAAATATGCGCCTAACTCTTTGGGTGACTTATTCAAAGCTTAAAACAACTATGAATTGTTATGATCATATTGACATTAGTAATTATAAAAGGTTACAAACATATATAGAAAGAAAAATACAGGCTATCGACCAAAGAAGTCTGCTGTGTTTACAAAGAAAAATATTGTAAACAAGTGCAAGATTAATTCAAGACATTCATTTTTAGAGATGCGCAATTCTCTAGAATAGTCGTCTGCACCCTTCCAGAAAACGCTACATGCGCAGTGCTATAAAATCAATTTACTTTGCGAGTCAATTTTAAAACCATAATTTTTTTATCTATATCTTTGCTGAAGCGATATACAAATTGAATCTATATACTTTTTGAGTCGATTTCCAGAAGATGTTTTCATTTTTCCCTTTGTTTTTTACCTAGATGCGTTGTAAAAATTGGTTTACTCTTATCTTTAGCGATTTAACTGAATCTATTTACTTTTCGAGTCGAATTTCAAAAAATAATATTTTCATATTTCCTTTTGATTTTTACCTATACACAAAGCCTTTCTTTTTTTATTTTTGTGAGTTTGCGTCTTCATTCTATCCTTCATCTTTCCACTTTATGACCACCAACGTAAACATGAAAATGTTAGAAACGCCACTCAGTTCAATGACTCGGCTTGATCTTGGTTTGTACTTCCTCGCAATTTAATAATAGTTTTTGATACGTTAATTAGCACATACATATCTAGAAGCGGCCTAGATCTCCTACTAAGGCCAAGCTTTAGCAGCTCTTTTCATGCATCACTAGCGACGTACCTCGATCGCTAACGCTCGCTCAATAAATAATGTTTTATTTCCTGTTTAAAATAATTTATCATTGTTCTAAGCTTTAAATAGATTACTCATTTTTTTGTATTAATTCATTTTACTTTACTCATTTGTATTAATTTCGATTTTAAAATTTATTATTATAAAAATAATATAACAAATACATAAAATAGATTGTAGAAAGTTATTCAGCTATTTACGAGAAGAGTGCAGACCCTCTAGATAATGAATTTACATGAAACGTTTTGTATCAATTAAAAAAATTAATTCCTTTTAGTTTGATCTCATAACTTTTTATTTAACAATAATTTTAGTTATATCTACTACAAGGAATAGTTTTAGTTACAGTAACAGATAATTACGTAAATACGTAAATAATATGTCTTATTTTCTTATTATCGATGTAGTTCTACTTATTTCCTCATTCCGCCCCCCTTATTTACATATTCCTACTCCTTACCGCAAGAGTCCGGGAAAGGTCCTATACTATGTCTTTTGTTATTCTTCTGCTCTAATTCTTTTAGTGTGTACTAGGCCTAATATCTAATAAGACAATTATACTTTTCGGCATGTGTCTGGATGCTTATGTTAACAGACTGATAAAAGGGAAAGTTATAGACATAAAATTAAGCACGTGTACCCACCCCGCACTTGGTCATTGAGAAAAAATTCGGGCGCTGTTCCTGTAGACGATGTCAAGGTATCCAGGAACACCCTCAGGACGACGGGATGTCGTCTACAAGGCAGCCCACCTCTCACTTGGTCATTGCGAAAAAAATCGGGCGCTGTTCCTGTAGCCGATGTCCAGGTGTCCAGGAACACCCTCAGGAAGACGGGATGTCGTCTACAAGGCAGCCCACCTCTCACTTGGTCATTGCGAAAAAAATCGGGCGCTGTTCCTGTAGCCGATGTCCAGGTGTCCAGGAACACCCTCAGGAAGACGGGATGTCGTCTACAAGGCAGCCCACCTCTCACTTGGTCATTGCGAAAAAAATCGGGCGCGGTTCCTGTAGACGATGTTCAGGTGCCCAGGAACACCCTCAGGACGACGGTATGTCGTCTACAGGGCAGCCCACCCCGCACTTGGTCAATGCGAAAAAAATCGGGCGCTATTCCTGTAGACGATGTCCAGGTGTCCAGGAACACCCTCAGGACGACGGGACGTCGTCTACAGTGCTGCAGCCCACCCCGCACTTGGTCATTGAGAAAAAAATCGAAGAGGAAAAAATGTTCCTGGACCAAGTTACATCATCTACAGGTATCGTCGGTCAAAGACGTGTAAAGTGGTCGGAAAAAGAAACCTCTAATTAAGCTACTTAACTCTTTAACGCCCAACTTTACCATTTTTCGACAATATTTTCAGTGGTGTATAACACTCACTTAAAATGGTTCAAGAAATTCTTGAGATACCATTTCTAACGTTTTATGTACTTTCAGAATCCGGTATTAGATTTGTTGAAAAATTCAACAATAAAAAGTTATAAACAATTTTTTGCAAAAAAACGGGAATTTTTGAGAAAAAAAATTCGTTTAACCCAAATTTTCGAATGGAAATAGGGTTTGCACGTACATCTAATACGTATATATTTGGTCAATGGCATGAATACTTTATTGAAAACAGTTGCAATACCGAAATTAAAAATGGCGGCCATCCAAACAACTACTTTTCCACCAAACTTATCAAGAAAGCTTCGTGATTTTTTTCCCGATCAGAATCGACTTAACGAAAAAAGTTTATAGAACGAAAAATTGTTAGAATTCATCAGAGAAGACGTGTGAATTTTTTCAGACTTTCGGAGCGACTTTTGGATTTTTGGATATAGCTAATTTTTGAAAAATCAAAAAATTGCTCCAAAAATTCTGAAATAATTTACAAGTCTGAAAAAATTCACACGTCTTCTCTGATGAATTCTAACAATTTTTCGTTCTATAAACTTTTTTCGTTAAGTCGATTCTGATCGGGAAAAAAATCACGAACCTTTCTTGATAAGTTTGGTGGAAAAGGGGTTGTTTGGATGGCCGCCATTTTTAATTTCGGTATTGCCACTGTTTTACAATAAAGTGTATATGCTATTGATCAAATATATACGTGTTAGGCGTACGAGCGAACCCTCTTTCCATTCAAAAATTTGGGTTAAACGATTTTTTTTTCTCAAAAATTAACGTTTTTTTGCAAAAAATTGTTTATAACTTTTTATTGTTGAATTTTTCGACAAATCTAATACCGGATTCTGAAAGTACATAAAATTTTACGTTATAAATGAAATCTCGAGAATTTCTTGAACCATTTTAAGTAAGTGTTACACACCACTGAAAATATTGTCGAAAAATGGTTAAATTGGGCGTTAAAGGGTTAATATAATGCATCATTATTTTCTTTAAGAGATGCTATCAGATGGTCTTCTATATATTCACTGTGATCGGATGTTAGGTGAGCCTGGAAATCCTCTGTGCGCCGTGCACTTAAATTTACGTCTTGTGGCATTACGCTTATCGATAAGTTGCTTCCACTCTGGACAAAGCCAAGGTACATCTTAGTTGTTTGAGTAAAACCTTCTTAAGAGGCGCCAAATTTTCTATTGCTATGTATAAGTTTTCATTGAGGGAGAGTAATATTCCTTCCAAATTGGTTTCTAGGGAGTTCATGGCCAAACAATTATAGCTAGCATGCAATTGATTGAGAGTAGCAGCATCAATGCTGTTGTAATCCCTATAGAAGAATACATTTTTTACAGGGTCAGATGAGTAAATGTCAATATCAGTACTAAGTAAACTGCGCTTCCCAAAGCAGGGCAGCCACTCATTACCAAACGTTGCCTTCGACCAGTCTGATGGTAATCTTACGAAAGAGAACTGGCTCGTCGTGTGAATGGCTGGCAGGTCAGTAGCAGATCCAAAGTTAAGTGTTCGCTCACCTTTTTTTCTCCTTGCCAGGAATTTTTCACCCGAATGACAGATGTATTTGCATCCCACATCATGGATTATAAATAGTATAGTTCTGAGGTTTTTAAATAGGGTAATTTTTTATGAAACAATATCCCACAACGGTTCTAGGTCTATTTCATATCCACTACCGTAGTTTCTGTTTTATGTTTTGATTCCTCTTTGCATTTTATGGTAGCCGGCCCGTCGTCGACAACCACGACAACTCATGGCTATTTTTTTGCAAAAAAATAATATAAAGAATATTAGAATATATTTTACCAGCAGATGCTGCATGCATATTTTATATGCTGAGTATAGTTCAAATTCTGAAAGTGGAAATGGGGATAAATATTACGATTCAGCGACACAAGTGAAAACTGCGAAATACAGGGTGACCCATTTTAACTTACACAGCTGAATAACTCATTTGAGAAGGCCAAATTAAAAAAAGTGGGTTATACAAACGTTGCAGGATTTCAAGGAAAAAGTCGCATGGTGATCTTGAATTTGACCTTGGCCATGACCCTCAAGATGTTTTGGAGGTCAGCTTGTAGACTCCGGAAATGTTAAGATCGGAAAATTTTACAATCGAATATGACCTCAAGTACAAAAAAATTTGACCTTTTAGGTCATTAAAATCGAAATTTCAAATTGTAAAATAACTTGGAAAGTTCAATGTTTAAAAATATTTCTTAACATAAAGGGCTTAGGATTTTCCCTGGCTATTCTATAATAATCTTGGAATTGACCTTGACAATCGCCTTGAAGATCAACTTAAGATTTTCAAATGTGAACTTCTATTTTTGACCCCGGGAATGAAAAGATAGAAAAATTTTATAATCGAATATGAACTTGGGCACAAAATGTCTGACCTTGGATGTCATATCAAGGTTCAAATACGGAAGGTTATAATCCGATTCTTATATTTTCCGATATTGTCAGTGATCCAGTTAATTAAGGCAATATTGTAGAATGATCCAGACAATTAAGACAAGATCGTACAATGATCCAGCCACTTAAGGCAGGATCATGTAATATTCCAGCGAATGAAGGCAAGACAATAATTTAATACAAAATTGTTCATTCTGGTTAATCTAAAGAGAATCAATTTAGATCTCATTAGCTTTCTCCGTTTGAAGCAAATGCTCGAAGAGAGCACCATTATTTTCCAAGCACAACAGCATCCAATACCGAAAGTTACGTTGCACACTTCTAAGTATTTTGGAAGTCATTGTTTTGCAGCATCTTTTATGTAACGCCATAAAATGAAATCTAGTGCGTTCAAATTCGGTGATCGAGGAGGCCATAAGCATGGCCCACCTCGCCCTATCCACTGATATGGAAATCATTCATTAAAATGTTCCGTACTTCACGAGCATAATGAACGTGCATCAACTTCTTGATACTATAAACATAGCCGGGCTGTAAGTACAACATTCTCCAAATATCTTGGCAAATCATTTTCAAGAAATTATAAGTACATTTGATCATTAATTGTACGTTCACAAAAATGGAAAAGTTTTCAAGTTATCTTACAATTTGAAATTTCGACCTTAATATAGCCTTGAAGATCAAATTATTTTGTACTTACGGTCATATTCGATTGCAAAATTTCCCGATCTTTTCATTTCCGGAGCCATAAATAGGCGTTGTCACCGAAGCGCGATGTGACAATAAGATTCTTCAGTATGGCTCTCCGGCGGGAGAGGAATCCAGCGGAGAAGCCTGAAGGTCTGGATGATAGCGAATTTGTTGGATGAAAGGAGGACGCAGCACTAACCCTCTTACTTATAGCCCTCTACGGGTCTAGAGCCTCGACCTCTCAGAGAGATGGAGACTTAGTGACAAATTCACCGATGAGCTAGGCTCATTAAGTAAATAAAATTGTGTTTGCATTCGATTATGGACCCTAGCTCCGGGGTGGAGCAAGGGCGCTAAAAAAGGTTGGTTCTGGAGCTAGAGTTACTCCAGAGCTAGTGGTGCGCAGTCCTGAAGGATTACGCCACTGAGGCGCTCTGTCCGTCAGGTCAACGGTGCCGCTCTGAGGAGGCATCTGCTCCTTGTTGCTCGAGGAGCACCTCGCCAGGATGACAGAGGAGACGACTCGCGGCTTCTTCCTGGGAGGAGGCGCCTTCTTGATGCTCCCGACTGGCCTCTTCACTGGCTGAAGCAGTTTGGGTACCTGTAGGTCCTGCAAGTCTACCTCCCTATTGGTGATCCCTCACAGAGGGGATGGAGTCCTGGAGCTTCCCGGTGTCAGGAGCTGCTCTTGCGCAGCTGGAGGAGAAAGCGGAGGCCGATGCGCAGGGTTCGTCTGGGTGGCTGCTCCCCTTCTAAAGGCAGAACTCCCGACTGGAGTGGTCTTTTCTCTTACCCTGAGGGTTCGGGGGGAGGTCTGGCAAGCCATGCTAGCCGTCGCCATGGACGTTCACTCCATCTGGCTGGTGGCGTATACTCCTCTCCTGGATTGCTTCCTTATTGCTGGGTTGGCCAGTCGTCGAGAGCGGGAGGCTGAGCACCTCATTCATCAAAAAGCTATCCTACCTGTGAGGGAGGGATCGCGGCACCAAAAATGAATTTAGGCCAGAAGCGTTCGATTTAACTGCGTTGCAGGCTTTATTTCTCGACCCTCTAGTATATTGCACTGGAGGGGCTAGGCTAGCTAGCGGCCTCTCCTCGCGCCTCCATATGTGCCATATGGGCATTTCTTTTGCTAGAGGGTTGCGCGTATGTATAGATGGTGGCGTGCTGCAGGGGCAGACACGTTAGTGCAACAGGGTTCCCATTTGAAAATATTAAGCTGACCTCCAAAACACCTTGAGGGTCATGGTCAAGGTCAAATTCCAGGTCACCATTCAACTTTCTCTTGAAATCCTGCTATATTTGTATAGACCACTTTTATTATCTTGGCATTCCCAAATGAGTTATCAGCTGTGTAAGATAAAATGGGACACCCAGTATATTCTCCAATGTGATTAAAGTACTAAATAATTAATTATATGTCTCGTCGTCCGCATCATACTCGAGACGACAACGATGAATAGGTAGTTTGTCCTCGTCGTCGTGATCGTACGGAGCTCTCCTCAAACGTTTCGGAGTTTCTAGCCTTACGTTTTGAGGACGAACGTACGAAGCACACAAGTTCTCCTAGTCGCCGTAGTCGACGTCAACGCTATCAGTGCTCTCCAGCAGCACCTTTTTCGCTCCTTCTTCCACTGAGTCTCGGTCACTCTCACCGACGGAGTGGAGTATGAGCACAGACTCCTCGTCCGTCAATGCCGCTTCCTCCGGCGAGGACATTATCACCGTCGAGGACAATTCCGCCTCGTCGGAAGATGACTCCGAATCGGAGACGTCCGGCGATGTCGGCTGGAGCGACTCTAGAATTGAAGGAATGGAATCGGATATAAACATCCCTTCAACCTCCTTCGTCAGTCGATCAATGCGACGGTAGTCCTTCTTCGACAGAGGCATCTTAAAAAATAAATTGTAGTGCAAAGTTGTGCAATTTATATATTTTTGAATGACGAGCAGCTGTGATAATGCGACGGCGTGTTTTTGGTGGCGCAAGCAGTGGTGGGAGCGCCGCTGCGGTCGGCACATTTAAGAAAGCTCAAATAATGTAGATAGCGGCAGTCGGACTCGACGAGCCGAGTTGACTAGAGCTCTGGCGGGCTTGCTCCCGCAGCATTAACTAGTATAGCCGCCGCCGAAGACACCACCGAAATCAGCTCTTTTCACAGTTATTATGACGCTATTATATACTTATGCTTTTATTTTTTTTTCAGCTTAGAAGTCCAGTTTGCGCAAAGAACGTGTCATCCGGGAGTTTACAACTTCACGCGCAATTGGTTGAGAAGGTTCGCGATCGGTTGTGTGAGCGACGGCGACGGTAACGCATGCGACAACAGATACGTAATCATTGCAATCATTATAACTGGCTGTGCAAAGTGAAGTAATTATTTGTTCAGCAACCATAGAGCAGCTAACAACGAGGCAGCGACCTCGTCGAAATTGGTCGACCGCGCAAAAATTAAAATGAGTCAAGAGGTAGCTACACGTTAGCCTGCAATTCCTCACAAAAAAAGATGTTTGAGTGAAGCTGCAGAGGCTTCGCACAGCAAACGTGTAATAGCCTCGCAGTCAGTTACACAGTTGAGGGCGTGGTCAATCCGTCGGTTGAGCCCCAGGCTTTAGAAAAGATGCATTCGTCGGTTGCATCCTTGACGAAGCCTGTGGAAGGACCGTTCGTGAAACTGTTTGACTGACTAACAGCCAAAAGCGGCAAAATTCTTTTTATTAATTTTGTTGGACCTATATATATATATGTTACGATTGAATTTTCAATTTTGAATATAATATTGTTAGTTATTATTTTAGTTTTAACCAATACGAGCAATACAGGACCTACGTACAATTATTCTGTAAGTTACAATAAAATAAATTTGAAAATCGTCAATACCATGGCATGTATATTACTAAAAGTTATTATGAAAAGACGCGAAATTCATTAAGGGGTATCTAAGCACGCAAATTATACATATGCTTTTTGTAAAAGTCAGTTGACATTAGCTTTTTAGTAACTCTAAATCTTCCGATTTTATAAGATTGTCTACTTTATAATCATTTGAATTTTAAATATCGATTTTGTTGAAAATAAGGTTGATAACATTGTAATATTATTTGTAAATCAGCCTTTGCTTATATACCGTTCTTATTCACTTTTTTAATAAACTTAATAAGAGTAGAAACTTTATTGACTATGTAAAATATTGCCTTCGATTATCACATGTTTGTAAACAATAATAATCGCATGGAATTTTTGTTTGCTTAGCGATGAAAATACCGTGGTTTTTAATTGCATTAAAATAATTTTAAGTGCAGAAGATCTCGTAATGTATTAAACATGTGTGACCGATAATAAAGTTTCTGTAATTTGGATAAGTCAATCGTCACTAGTAATCAGAAAATATATAGTTAGAAGTACGAAATCGTCAGTACCTTGTGTTATGTTACAAAATTTTATTTTTTTTAATTTCCTTTTCATTTTTATTCAACAATATATTGAATAATACATTGAGCGAAGGCACTTTTCTGGCTGAAGTGAGATAGAAGTTTCAAAGCCAGAAAAGTATTTAACCGCTTTGCCGTCTTCCGCCCATCTTGCAATGGGTGCAAGAAGGAAGGAAATTCGGCATCGCGATAAAGAATCGAAAAGTATACTTCACACTCTGTACTGAAGTCGAAAAGTCAGGACGTGCATTGGTCGGTCCGCGCTTTTCACTTCAAGTTTTCCTTAAGTTCTTTTAAGTATTCATTTTTTTGATTCCGATTTTCGCGTGCTATAGTCGCCGGATTTCAATCATTTTATTCCAAATATTTCCCCGGATTTTGTGTGCGTTAGCTGCCAGATTCCAGCCAACAATTGTTACAAAGTTGTGTGCGTTAGCCGCCAACTTTGAAATACTTTCTCTGAGTACAATAGAGCTCCAGCCAATATAAAAAGCCAATTCGTAATCCTCCTCTGCGCCATCGTCCTCAAGAAACCGGATTAAAATGGTAGATCATTTTATTACTAAAACAAATATACATATTTTCATTTCATTTAGTTTAAGTTGCGCAAACAAAGCAAGGAACGGCAATGTGCGTTTTTCCCCTCCCTTGAAATCTATTTTTAATTTATTATTTATGTTATGCGAGTCTAAAAAAAAATTCCATTTCAATTAGAAAAAATTAAAATTCAAATCACAGTTTGAAGTGCGCCTCTTTGTCTTTCTCTCTCATTCTCCCATTCTCTCATTCTTAAACTTCCAACTTCTTAACTTTCCAGCGTGCGACGCAAACATACGCACACAAGTAAATCCGTGTGACTGGTGTGACGTCACGCGATTTACTTAAAAAATTTTACATTTCCTTTTTATATAGAGAGAGAGAAGGAAAGAGAGTATTCGAAATTTAATAAATTAATAAATTAGAGAAAAATCAACTGCAACAAAAAAAAATCATAAATAACTATACAAAGATTTATTTATTAAATTAGAACATTTTTCCTTTTACACATTTTTCTTTAAATTAAATACAAAAGCTATCTGTAAACAAATCTGAAGAAAAGAATCTAATAAACTGTTGCATAAACTCAATTGTTCAATTTTATAAAATCTCATTTACACTAGTTCTTCTGATTTAATAACATTTTATTTAGTTCAGTTACTCGTGTACAAAGCACTGACTTTTCGAGCACAACATAAATTACACAAATATCACATAAATTAAGTTTAACAACACTAGAACTGTATGTGCGAAGTAGCAGCTGACTTGCTCGCACCAAGTATTCCTCACTCGTGCAGTCATCGCAAACTCCTTTCTTGAGTCAAACACTGAAGCTTGAATTTTTCTTGAGGCGACAAATTAAGAAAGGCTCACTCTCCTATAAAAATCCTTTTTCTTCGTCCTTGAAGTCTTCAATCATCACATCCACACATGTACACTCCTACTTTGAGTTTCAAAGTCTGAGCGAGTGGCACGTAGAACAATTTCACACAGCATCAACACAATAAAAAGTCACTACAGTTGACTTTCTTCGTCTCCAAGACTTGAAGCAGCTGGATCACGATCCTGGAGTGGAGTCCATCTAGTCTAGTACAAGAAGACTCTCTTAATGACTTAGTTGGTGCACTCGCACAAGATGCTGCAACATCAAGTGGTGCGCGAGGCCCTTCGTCGAGCACCAAACCCATACTAGGTGCTCGCATCAGAAGAAATTGGACTCGAGGCTTGGTCACTTAACCTCTCATCCACACTATATATACACAGTTTTCTTGCTCCCATTCACTTCTTAAGTAAAATTATACTTATCTACGGTATCCTCTCGACTCCAGCATCCCGTGGGTTACAGGTTTGTCGTCCTTTCGATCACTTTTTAATTATAAAAATTTGAAGGGAATAGCAAGCGAGCAGGTCAGCTGTTTTTACAGTATTCCCTAGTCTCGAGCAGACGGCGTACACGCGCACGCCTTAGGCTGCCCCTGTAAGCGCGCGCCCTATAACTACAGGTCAAACCTGCATTGTGCAATAGCGAACAGATGCGTATATGTATTCAACATAGGGAATCCCTTTGTAAGTCAGGAAAATTATTGAATATATTCCCCTGTTAATTTAGCTAAAACTCTTTTATTTTCCCCGTTTATTGTTCCCATTTCCTCACGCAATTATCAAGAGCCATACTGCACAAGAGCGGGCCCGTACGGGACGTGCAACACGTCGCGGATTCCACTGTGAAAACTTTGCAGCGTAATAAATTAAAGATTGTTGCTTGTGAGGTATTAACTATATGCATGCGCATGTAGTTACGTGCTTCACACGTAACACCTTGAAAATCGGTACCGAGGCTAAACGCTTTCAAAAGATATTCCTGAATAATGCGTGAAACAAGAGGCTCTATATTAAAAAGAAAACTTCAACAAAATCGATTATCGAGAGGAAATCTCTATTAAAAAGGCTAAGTAGATAAAAAAGAACTGCCAAAAAAGGAAAAAAGGTAACAATATTGAATTTGTATATTTTAAGTTTTATTTTTGTTGTGCTCTAACGGGGTCTGTAAAATTTAAACCTGAGAGTAAACTGACTGATAGGCAGCGTAGATAAAGAAGAAAAAAACAAAGAGTGTGGTCGAAGTGTTACAAATTAGGAAAAATGAATGAAAGCAACGATGAGCTGCAAGAACCAGGTACGAGTCCTCATAAAAATCCACGGATAAGCCGTAAAGAAGACGAAAGTGTTATAACGAAAATACTTCATTAAGAAAAGAGATTGTAAACTTAAAAAAATTCGTAAAAAAATCTCAACAAAAGTATTATTGATTAAGAATAAAATGAATACAAAAAGAAGCAACTCTCCTTTATCGACTTTCAAACAAAAATTCCAGGAATGTACTTGAACCTGAAGATAGAAAAATACAATGTGTAAGTACTATATTACAACAAATTCTTATTTTCAAATTTAATAGACTTAAAATTTTTAATTTTTCAAGATCGCTGCAGAAGCAGTTAAACTTCAATTAGCAAATTCGTACAAGAAGATTAAGAAAAGAGCTAAACAAAATTTATTTAAAAGAGTATTGTGTGGAAAAATAACTAAAATTCATCGTCAACTGAGTCAAGTCAATAAGCATATAGCGCCTGTTTTAAGAAAAAGACGAGCTGTTTGTGCAAATTCTCAGAATCAATTTAAGAAAAGAATTTAAGAATTTTATATTCAAAATAGTAATAAAGATCAAGGTAAAAAAGCTACTATTACTATTTCAAAAAAAAAAAAATACAAAAGCATTATTTCAATATCAGCGTGACAGACCTTCATAAAAAATTTCGTCGGAAAATGTGAACGAAAATTTATTATTTTTCGCAAAATATCATCCACGTCAATGGTTTTTTTTCTAAAAATTAAAGAAAAAATACTTGCGCTTGTTATTTACACGAAAACTTTAAATTACTAACGCAGAGTCTACATTAAAAAAAAAAAATATCAGAGACTTCAAGCTGTCAAATTATAAACTCTTTAGTATGTGTAGAAATCTCAGATTCGTGTTATGCTAGAACTTGCTAAAACTGTGAAAATAATGATATTGATTTTAATTGCGATACTATATCATTATCTGAACAAATTTTATTTCATTAGTGAAAAACTGTTAAAGAAGTGCATTTTAACCCTTTAACGCCCAACTTGACCATTTTTCGACAATATTTTCAGTGGTGTGTAACACTAACTTAAAATGGTTCAAGAAATTCTCGAGATTCCATTTTTAACGTAAAATTTTATGTACTTTCAGAATCCGATATTAGATTTGTCGAAAAATTCAACAATAAAAAGTTATAAACAATTTTTTGTAAAAAAACGTTAATTTTTGAGAAAAAAAATTCGTTTAACCCAAATTTTCGAATGGAAAGAGGGTTCGCTCGTACGACTAACACGTATATATTTGGTTAATGGCATATATACTTTATTGTAAAACAGTGGCAATACCGAAATTAAAAATGTCGGCCATCCAAACAACCCCTTTTCCACTAAACTTATCAAGAAAGGTTCGTGATTTTTTTTCCCGATCAGGATCGACTTAACGAAAAAAGTTTATAGAACAAAAAATTGTTAGAATTCATCAGAGAAGACATGTGAATTTTTTCAGACTTTTCGGAATGACTTTTGGATTTTTGGATATGGCAAATTTTTTAAAAATCAAAAAATGGCTCCAAAAATTCTGAAAAAATTCACAAGTATTATCGTATGTAAAAATTGTTAATATTTAATTTATAGTTGTGTGAAAATTATATTTTTGTTAAAAATATTTATGTAAAATGAAATTATTATCAGTTTATTACATTCAGTAGAGAATTGTTCGCATATTCATATATTTTCATCCGTACCGTCGTCAATGCGTCAGTACCGTGGATAAGAAATTAGAAAAAAAGAATGTTATACAAATGCTATATTTGATAATTATATATTCTTTTTAGTCAATATTTTCTTATTATCACTTTGTGAATATAATTCCATCGATATATTGTACTTTTTTTATTTTGAGATAATAAATATTTAGTATTAAAAATTGCCATTTTTTGGAAATACCCATATTTACTTTGTCTGAATCATATGAAATACTAAAAACCGTATTCTGACTTATCGCCACCTCCCAAAATTTTCCATAAAATTGTGAGGATAGCTTTTTATAAGACGATCAATTTTCGAGGTTCCAAAAGGTGGGCAGAGCTTACTGTAAAATGTTATGTAACTTTGCATATTAATATTTTATGAAAAATTGATTTCACTAGCATATTCTTAGCTGGGAATACTATGCTGCTTATTATTGAATATTTATTAATCATTCAGTATAATATACATCAACATGAGATGCAGGTAGTCGATAGTCAATATCAGAGCGGAAACGTACCTGTGGCCCCTCCCGGAGACATGCCGGTGATGCGCCTCGGTCTATTGATCGACTAAGCCCCATAGAGTAGATATCCTTAGGTTCGAGAAATCACTCCCCATACACCTCTCACTTTCCGCCCATTAACCTAGGGCAGTAACACAAGAGGTGCAAGGGAGTATCCTCTCCTTCAACACAGAGTCTGCAGATCGGTTTTCAATTCCCAGTGTTGGAAACATTTTTTCCTATTAATTTCTTTCGAGAAATTAATTACTGATAGTAATTAATAATAAATAATTAATAATTAATAATAAATAATTAATAATTATTAATAATTGTTAATTATTAATAAAACAAGAATAAACTGAAGGGTGGCAAGGTGGAAAGTGACATAAATCTAAGCCAAGTTTTGACTTAGGGGTTAAGGGAACTCATCGAAGTTAGCGAGTAACTTTTCAATATCGATAAAATAATTATGCCAAAAACTGCTGAATCGTTTGCAGATTTTGCAAATGTAAATAAAAAAACTGCGAGTGTAATAGTTTGTTAGCAAGAATTAAAAAGAATTCAATCAGCGGAAAAAAAGGGGAAATGCAATTATACTTTTATAAATTATCCTATAGTCACAAAATGATCACCAAACGTTTGCAATTGAATTTCGCATTGTAAAAAATACTTTAGGTATATTTCATTAATAATAATTAATAGGAAAAATTAATTTTTTTTTCATTCGGATAAGCTGTACAGTGGTTCATTCCGCGTTCCACATTTCTAAAACTGCGTTTTAGCAAATCAATTGTAAATTCATGGAACTAAATCGATGAATAGCTACTGGGATGCATTAACAAAATCATTTGAAATATTTAGGATATCGTATTCATGAAAAATATAAAAATAATACAAAAATAATATGCTATGCTCAAAATCCATCTAAGAAATGCATAATGGTGAAAGACTATCGAAAAATAATCAAACGATAATTAAAATATGCAAAGCAATTGCAAATTATCTGTGGGTAATAAAGTTAATCCGGATTCCGTCTCATTCGCATTATATGTAAAAATATAAATTTGTTTTTGATCTAAAATGCGCTGCAAACTTTATATGGCGTGCTGTTTAAATAAGATGACATTTCTTACGATCTGAATAAACAATACTGTACTAAATGGATGAATCATATTTTTAATTTATTAACAAACTCATCCCATGCATTTAGTACGTTGTATTGGTAACGTGAACCGTTCATTTGTCGTTAGCAAATTTATATATATAATCTAAGTGCTTGAAGAGTTTAAGGGAAGCACTTAAAAAAAATTAGGATTAAGCATACCGATCGAAATTGTTATTATCCAAAATATCAGCAGCTAAATCCATGAACGCTCATTCTGATGCATTACTAGCAAATATTCATGGATTTAGTTCCATCATGTCGGCATTGCCGCAAAGCAGTGCACATGCATATTTAGTAAGCGCTTTATGCGTATTTTAGTGAACCTTGTAACGGGGTGCTTTGCTTCAAGTTCGTCTCGCGAAGGAAACCTTTCTCCGCGAGAAGAGTGCAATGAGGCACACACGAGTGCCCCGCGAGGTTCTTACCTCGGGGTGCGCGCGAGCACCCGATGGCAAACGCACGTCGCCGCGGCCCGTATATAACATGAGGGTACGCCTGTACACTCGCTTATTGTACTCGCGTGCTGTAGTGTGAACGCGCACCTATTTGTACCGCCCGACTATTTGTGCAAGTGCGGGTGTGTACGCGGCAAGAAGCCGAGGAGCGCCTTGACTCCAAATAAGAACATCGTTCGGCGAACGCGCGGGAACGATTTCCCCCGCTCTATCTCCCTCTCTGCGGCAGATCGTGATCGCGGCTCTCGCCGCACGATGTTCTTATTTGGAGTCGAGGCGCTCCTCGGCTTCTTGCCGCGTACACACCCGCACTTGCACAAATAGTCGGGCGGTACTTACAGATACGGCAGCCACGGTCAGTCCTCCGGCTGCTCCTGTTTCCTCGCACACTCGCTCGTCGTCCTCCATGACGTCCTCTCCCTCGGGTCTTGCTAGCGCCGGGTTCGCACACACGCACGCGTCCTTCCTCGATGAAGGCTCGAGAGAATCTCTCTCGATTACCCACCTGGCAATCCCTCCCGCGCGCGCCGGCTTAGCCTTACTTCAGCCCCGCTCGCGCCAGCTCGCGACGACGCGAAGGTACCCCGCAGTACCCCGCGTTACAACCTGTAAATTTAATAGATACCGCATTTTAAAAAAAAAATCGACCTAAATGCATGAACAGTCTGTTGCAATTAGCTCTGCGACGTATAATACGAATATTTAGTACATCTAGTGAAGAGTACTTTGCGAGTAAATTAATTTATTTTGCTTGTCGGTTTCATTCCGGAAAATTGCAGATAGTCCATTTGCACGATTATTAAATATTTAAATGACAAATACGAACATCAAAACGTTGAGCAACCGTGGACGGTGGTTGCAGCGGACCTGATGAAGTTTCCTTCCAGCCGCAACCAACATAAATATTCATAGATCTCTTCACGAAGTGGATCGAGCTGAAGCCGTTGAGCAACGCGACAGGGAAGGCGGTAGTTCGAGCATTCGAGGAGTTAATCCTGTTCCGCTGGGAAACTCCCTGTTATTTCCTAATAGATAACGGGAAGGAGTTAGCCAATAAGTTCCTAACCCAAACTTTAGAGGAATACGGGGTGAAGCACATTATGACGCCTCGTATCATCCTCAGGCGAACCCAGTGAAACGGAGCAACAGAACATTGAAGACGATAATAGGAGACCCCCAAGGTCCATATTTCCTACTTGAAAAGGTATTTACCCCCGCGAGCAAATAAGGTGACCCGTGAGAAGCGTGATGGATAGTAGTAGACGACTGTTAGGTAGGAGAGTATGAGAATGGGAGCTAGATGTTGTTTGTTTCCTTCTGCGACGCTCATAAGAGAAAACATGAGACAGAGGTTGGTTGAGATGGTGAGGAGGAATCCAGGACCGGTTGGACATCTATCAGACCCAACCCAGGAGGGAGGACCAGAGAAAGGCTTGGCAGTTCGGCAGACAGCGGAGGGGTCTCACGCCGGTGGCATTGGGACGCGAGAGGATGTTCAGGGTGTAGGCCAAGGTTCGGGACTAGTCGCTAGCGGATCTGGAAGGGACGGTAAGGATGGCAGGTGACGTAAATATAGGTTCCTCTCCTCCACCAGGACGGTAGGCCAATATTCCTCTTTCCTTTACCAGAAGAGTTGAAAGATGGCAAAGCCGCGACGGAATAAAGCCGCGACACGGAAGAGCCGCGACAAAGTCCGCTTTAGCGGAATGTTAATGTTTTTTTTTTATTTTTGCGACTAGGTGGATTGAAGGATGCGACGGTTGAAGAGAGTTGGATGTGAGTTGAATGGTTGTGACGGGATAGGAGACGATTAATAAGAAGAGACGCTTGAGGGGTCGAAGTCCCTTCCTACGCGACGACTTTGGGGTTATTAAATGTTCACTGTTGTTCCATTTAGGGAGGGGGAGCTTGTGAGGAAGTTTTATTTAAAATTAAATTATGGAATGTTGAGGACGACGGAAGGGAATTCATCGCCGTCAAGCTGTCCTGCAATGTTTATGTTGCGCAGGTAGGCTCGATGAGACGAAGACAAAATAAGGATTACCTGGGGAACCCGGATTTATCCATTTGAATGTTCGCGAGAGAGAGAGAAAGAGGAAGAGAAAACCGATGAGGTGTACTAGAGGATTGGCAGCGGGAGGTGGCCCGACGGTGCCGCGACAGCGCATGCAGCCGAGACGAGAGACGGTCGCTCAGTTGAGCGCGGCTGCCATCTTCCTTCGACCCCGCGACTGCCGCGATGAGAGATGATGACGCCGTCGGGGACGCCAAATACAGTAACACTCATCGCACAAACACATACACGACACTTGCACGGACTATACTACACGCGGTGAGGTTCACGCGGACGCGGTAGCGCAATAAAGCGCAAGCTTAGACGATGATGCGCGAGCCTGTCGAGCACGTGTTGCTCGGCCGGCGGAAACTGAGTAGGCGCGAGGGAGGGGTGGCGCGCGGCGAAAGAGAGAGGGAGTGCTACGTGCGAGAGAGAGTGTTTGCGTTTTTGAAGCGCGTTTTTCAGTGGTCAGTGAAGCGGAAAAGCAGTGAAGCGGAGTTTTGCCTCAGTCGCCGAGGACATCCTCGGAGTCAGTGCGCCAACGACCAGCCTTGAATCTGAGCAAAATAAACAGACCCAAGGCGGTGCACAAGTACCTGGCGCTCTTTTAAACTTAGTGAGTTTTTATCTTGGTTGATTCCGCGTTCCCCCCTTGATTATCGAGAGTAGGGGAAACGAGCTGTTTCCGCGTCTAGAAGTTTCGCCGCGCGAATTCTCCTGCGTTTGCATTTCGGAGTGCACTGCACCCAATCGCGCATCGTCAGGATCCGTAACACATCCGAAGCCGCGGAGATCTCGCCCTTGAGATCCAGGATCCGTAACATGTCCGAGAAAAAAATTTTAAATTTCCTACTCGCCTATCGTGTGTGTGTGTCAGTGTGTTAACAATTTTGGATTTATGTTTTGCTTTCTCTCTCTCTATTACATTTATCATGATTTTATAGTACATTTGATTACATATTTCTTAAGGGGATGCCGAACATAATTTTCGCGCTCTACTGTACCGACAATTCTCTATATTCTCTGCTACAGCATCTAATGTAAATTTGATTTTTCAAATAATTTTGAAACGGCTTGCTTAATGGTAGTTCTGTTTGCATCAAAATATTATTTATAATTCATAGAATGTGCGTAGACTTCTTTTTTGGCTGATTTCATTTCCTATTGCTGAAAATTCCAGATAATAAGCCCAATGACCCCCAGCGCAGCCAGTGTGCTACCCGAGTATGTTAATGAACTGCAGACTGTCGAGAATCGAGTATTAACCCTTCTTATCTCCGATAGTGATCGAGCCTTTGCGATTATTTCTTTGAACTCGGCCCCTGAATTGAGCAAGTTCTTTCCCGCCTTCTTGGCGTCTGACAATATTTCTGTATTAATAATCGTAGTTATAAATTCTCGATCAATACTATCCTCAATAAGGGCAGACACGTTTAACTCCGAATCTCCAAAATTCTGCAATGTTGCATTATACATCAATTCGGAAGTGGATGTTAACCTTACTGCAGGGGTTCTGGCGGTGCAGCTATTTTGAAGTTATAATATATTTTATAAAGTTATAGCGCCCGACTGCTCGACGGGCTTACTGATGAAGCAAATTCTTCTGTCTTTTTCTTCTTAAAAATTTAACTGATTACCCTATTATATGATATTTTTATATAACTAAAATAAAGAATCGTATTGTTATTGTTAAATTTGTGTTTGTATTTGTCGTGAATTTACTGTGGCGTCCGAAAGCCGCGGTAAAAAAATCATTTAGTCATTAATCTATCCCGGTTTTATCTAAACGTTAAGTATCGTCTCCGGTACCCTCAAATGATTGCTTTATTTTATCAATATGATTTTCTGATGCGTCCAAGTCCGTCTCTTCGTTATTATTTTCTGTTTTATCTATGATAAAAGTGTTGTGCTGAAAGTGCTGAAGTACCGGGTTGGTCATCGGGCAGCCTGGTAGTTTAAAGTCGCATTATTTGTTGTTTGGTATTGCTGGTAATTGTTCTGGTTTCTGTCTTCCTGCTTCTGCTTCTAAGCTTCTGTCTCTTTTGTATCTATTCTCTTTATAGTATTGGTTATTATCTTGGTATGTGGTCTCTTGATATTGTTGGTGATTCTCTAAACTTTTGTCTCTTTGGTATCTATTTTCTTGATATTGTTGACGATTTTCCTGGCTTCTGTTCCTCTGATACCTATTTCCCTGGTAGGGTTGGCGAGACTCCTTACTCCGATTCTCATAATAATTTTCTTGATTCCCTGATTGATTGCGAGGTGGTTGCGGACAATTTCGCTGTACGTGTCCTCTCGTATTACAATTCCAACAGGTTATTTGCTCATAATTCCTTTGTCTGCATCGGCTCGCAGTGTGACCTGTCTGTCGGCAATGTTGGCACCAGTATTCCTGCTGAGTGTTCATTTTATATACTTGCGCGGACTCCACTTGTCCGGGGTCAATGGTGTTCGGTTGCGTCGCCATATATCTGAGATCAACACTCTGCGCTGACTTGCACACATGGCGCAACGCCTTTTTATGGTCGAATTCTCTAGCTAATTCCACTGCATGTAATAAATCCCGTGGCCTTTCTCCTCGTACCTGTGTTTGTAATCTGATTTCGAGTCTGTATAAAAAATTCGTCAATGTGGCTTCGTGTGTTTCTGCTATGATAAGTTGTTTTTTCAAGGCTGACGTGTGTTCGTCTAAGTTGCAAATTATTTGTGCTCGTTGCCATCGAGCCATCATGCGCTTACGAAATTCCTCTGCGGCCTCGCCTGGTTTTTGCTCATCTCTGCGCATATCCGTCTTGATATTATCTATAGTTCGGATATTCGCGTATGCCTTGTTAAGTGTACTTATTAACTTGTCTACATCCTCGCGAGTTTGGATGTCTTGCAGATATATCATGTCAGCGGTTCCTGACAATTTCTCTGTTAGTATTGTTTGCAAGAAGGGTATTGCCGTGTCGCCGTGATCGTCAAGTACGCGTCTGACTAAGTCACGGAATAATGGAAAATTTTCAACTTTTCCATCGAGCCGAGGAATCATTTTCTAAATAGTATACAGGTGTCCAATGTTTATATTCTGTCTGTTATTCAGTGCAGCCGTTGGAGTGCGCCTCCAGCGATCTGATTGCGTTGCACAAATGGGTGTCGGGTTATATATCGCCTGATTTATAGGGGCATGCCTGTTATTCAAATATGTATTAATAGTACCAGCAATAATTGGGGAATTATTATTAGTTTGTACTCTATTTAGGCGGAAATTTCCGAGATAGGGAGTAGGGGATATATCATTCAATAAAGCCGGCTCGGGTCTAAGTGGTTGACCATTATTACTGTTAATATGTCCTGCGTCTCTCATTGTCTGTAAGTCATTATTCGCTGTTGTGTAAGGTGCCGACGGCGTGTTCTCAAGTGCCGTCGTAAAGTTTTGTCCCACGAAACTGTCTTGCGTCGGTAATTCTTTAGGTCTTAAGGGAGATATATCGGCAGCCGAAGGATTATGGAGTCCTGCATCGTTAAACGAGACGTATGAGGACTGATTAGCGTTATCCTGTAAACTATTTGCTTGCTGTTCGATCGATTGCGCTTGTCGAGGTTTTGCGGTATTTGCTTCTATTACCGTAGGTTGTAAGGGTTCTGTAAGCCCGGCTGTATATTGTTCTGATACAGGCCAATTTACCCATTCAGTTTGATTCTTGGCTGCTGTATTTACAGTATCTGGGAGGGGCGGAGATAAGTTGTTCGCGCGCGCTTGCTCTATGGCCGTTCTATATTTTATTGCTTTTTCTAATTCGTTATGTAGGTGGACTGCGGTTTGCGTCTCTGTTTCGTCTAATAAGGAGAGTGATAGTAGTATTTCTAATTGTCCTTTTGCTAACGCTACCGATTGCATATAGGGTTCAAAAAGAGCCTCCTGTGCGATTTTAAAGACCTCCTGGATCTTTGATTTAGTAGTATCATTATTTCCTTGATTTTTTTCCTTGTCGGGACGGAAAAGGTTTCCTAGGATTGATTTCGACATTGCGATTTATAATTTAAGGTTCTCTTTTAAATATTATGTTGTGTTACAGATGCTAGTCGTGCCCATATGACTCTGACACAATCCCGTTTAAGCTCGTTAACCCCTCTAATTATTTGTTAGTTAAAATAATTAAATTCCTACTTACCAGCAAATGAATAGTACTACGTTTACTCAACATCCCCGATTCAGCTTCCTTCCTTATCCAGATCCTCCAACACCAAACCCGTACACACCTAGCACCACTGTTACGGATTGTTTATACGCGCGTTCGTATATAATCCTGATTCGCGAGGGTTGGTTGGTGCCGCTCCGAACGTACCGAAGTACGCGAGATGATTGAGGATGGGACTAAGGTCTTTAAATAAATACTTAGGAATATGTGGATACATTGCTCGTTTATTGACTTATCGTCGCCTCAAGAGAGAGATAGCTTTCGTAGTCGTCGGGCAGCGTGACGCCGTGGAATCGTTGCGAGTGTCAGCGCGACGTACGGACCGTCGCGATTGTAAAAACGTCAGAGCGACGTGCGGTGGTTCGCGCCTCCTTAAATACCCCCCTTGATTATCGGGAGTAGGGGAAACGAGCTGCTTCCGCGTCTAGAAGTTTCGCGGTGCGAATTCTCCTGCGTTTGTATTTCGGAGTACACTGCACCCAATCGCGCATCGTCAAGATCCGTAACCGTAGATTGTTTAAAAAGCGGGTTAATCTTGACTTTCTTATAGATTTTTAGGTACAACTAGTAGAGAATTTAATCCCAATTACAATCCATTTTGTCTGGTTTTGATAGGACGTTTATTTTTTTCCCTATCTTTCCTGTCAATTAGGAAAAATGTAAAAATGGAAAACCGGGAAAACGCGCGTTAAAGTTTTCGTATATAAAAAATCGTAATTTTCTCCAGACGTTCGAGTCAGCGGGCTATTCTGGCCTTTTTACTTGAGAATGAAGCACGTCTGTTTTCTCGGGTGACTTGCTCCCATTTTCAAATCTACTAACTGCATAGTTTTCAAAGCTGCACTGTAGCCTTTATTGAACATTCTTACAGCGATGTAAGCAGCAATCTCGACGATTTTAAACTCATCGTCATTCAACGTATTTTTCTTAACGACACAGGTATGATAATATCCGCTTATAAGGGTATGCCTATCTTAATTTTCGCGCTCTACTATACCAACAATTCTCTATATTCTTTGCTAGCCTCTAAGGCAAATTTGATTTTTCAAATAATTTTGAAACGGCTTTCATAATGGCATTTCTGATTACATCAAAACATTATTTATAATTCGTAGAATGTGCGTAGACTTCTTTTTTGGATGATTGCAATTCCTATTGTTATAAATACTGACTTAAAAAAGGAGTCTACGCACATTCTAAGAATTATAAAAATGTTTTGATGCAATCAGAAATGCCATTATGAAAGCCATTTCAAAATTATTTGAAAAATCAAATTTGCTTTAGATGCTAGCAGAGAATATAGAAAATTTTCTGTACAGTGGAGCACGGAAATTAAAATTAGCATTCCCTTAACGTCGAGATCGATCACTTTGCCACTGTACTACCCAATAAGTGTAGTTACACCATACACTGAGGAATATCATCAATTCTTTCACGATCCATCGATCGAAACCTTCAAATGGTCAGCTTGTCTTTCATTTTGAACGTTAAAGATATTGCACCATTTGTTTATACGTCGATTTTGCTAAGCCTTGAGATATATCCATAATTATTGAGTTTCTCATTTACCGCATTTACACGACAAAACAATTTTCAATCCTAAATCTCGATGGATGCTTTCGGAAAATGTTATTCTCTTCTTACACGAATTGCAAGTAATTTAGAAATTGCTAAAAATACAGAGACAAACTTGATTATCCGCAATGAGACGGATAAATTATAACATCATCCGTAGTCGCTGCCGCCAGTTTCTTTTCACTGCAGCAGTATTAGCTTCTCCATCGTCCGATGACGAAACATTATGACACTGATTGCCGTGGAATCTGCGCTTCCGTGGCTTTCCAGTACGTTCACTTGAAGATTTGCTCACTTTCGGATAGTGTTGCATGATCTTAAGATGTTCACGTGCCGAAAGACAAATCGAAACTGAACCTAAATGTTAAATGTAGCTTTGTTCAAGCCGACGGAGCCAGCTCATATACAATGATATAATATAATACATACTTTTATTCCTACCATAACTCCATAAAGACTTTCTATGAACAGTTAGTAGTGTCTCGAAGGGCCGTCCCTTATAGTCCCTTTCCGCACAGCGTGAAAGTTTTTGCGAGCTTTTTGCAAGGATTTTCGAAAGGTTTCGAAACTTTCAAAAATATTGCGAAAAATGTTTTTACAACGTTCGTATGTCCGCGCATAATTCTCACAAAATCATGTTTGGTGAAGATGTAATAAGATATTTTGCAATATTTTCAAAAAATTTCCACTTACATTTGAGGTAGGTTTAAAAATAGGATTATACGATTTATATTTTTGGAATTTTATTATCTAAATTTCGAATGTTTTTAAAACCTTACAAAAGTAAGTATTTCTCTAACTCACTAACCAAAAACTCAGTATTAACTGTAAGCTTGTTTTTCTTTTCTATAAAATGATAAAATTATTGAACAGTTAACAAACTATTTGGTTTAATTTCAAAGAGTATCAGAAACTCGCGATTCACTCGCGCGCGATTTGAAAAACATTAAATAAGAAATAATTAACTTTCATTTATTAATAATTATTATTTCACATTTAAATAATTAATTTGATGTGTATTCTCTTTTCTAGAATACGCACGTTTTATCAAATAATAAAATAAACTTTCTAACGGTTAATTAATACATTATTAATTAACAATATATGATCGCTCACTCCTTGCTTAGAGAAGGGAATGTGCACGTACAGTGATGGATGAGAAATAACAAACACGCAGTGGTAACCTTTATGTATAATCGTTTTTTCTGTACATAATATACATTATATCATTATAGCATTATTCTGGACTTATTATTAATATTTATTTTTTTTTAATTAATAAAACTAATTTTGTAGAAATTTGCAAGGGAAATTATTTGAGTAAAATGAATAATCTGTTATTGAACAATATACAGGGTGTTCGAAATGTTCCGGACCCCCCACTTATAACATAAAGTAAGCATTTTGGAAAAAAATGTTAAATACAAAAAGTTGTTAAGTTTTGAAGGTTGAACTAAATGATGACCTTGGATTTGTTATTGGTTATCATTTTCAAGGTCATTTAAAGGTCATCTTCAGTTTTTTAAATAGGGACCCCTATTTTTTATTTCAGATTCTGAAAGAGCACAAAATTTTACATCTGGATATGTATCCACGTTATGGCTCAAAATGACCTACAGAGGTCATTTAGTGGTTAAATGATTATTTAGTAGCAGAAAGCCAAGAAATCCCGATTATTAAGAACTTTGGGTGTATTTGACGAAAAGAAAAAAAAAATTTCGTACTTTAATACTAAAGTACATAATTTGATTTTCTAGGACGAACTTTATGGTCACTTTAAAATTGGCCTTCATTTTTAAGGTCATTTGAAAGTTATCTTCAGCTTATTAAAAAGGGACTCATTTTGTATTCCGGATTCTGGAGGAGCATTAAATTTTAGGTCTGGAGATATGTACAATATCCACGACATGGCTCGAAATGATCTACATAGGACACTTGGGGGTTATTAATTTCAAAAGCAAAATAATCTAACCGTTTTACATGAACAGTTTTTATTGCAATAATTTTTTGCAAGGGTTACGAGTTTCTACGCATGATTCATAGCATTTTCAGGATCGTTACTTGTACCTTAGAAGATTTTGCTCACTATTCTTTTTAGGAATCAGTTCATTTATAATTGTTAATTAACAATTGTTTACTCCTATTTACTTTTCTGTTTTCAAGAGTTAAGTGAAGTTCTCTTACTTCGAAATTCAGATAATTGTATTAATTTTCAATAATTGTACTTTTAATCGTAGTGAAAAATGGCACATCTTACTGAACGAGAAAGAATATCTTTATTGATGATGCGAGGGTGGGGTGATCAAGAGAGAGGTTACAAACAGGTACAGCGTTTATTCAATGAAACATTCAGAGTTGAAGAAAACAACCCTATTTCAAAAAGTACCGTAATTCGTACAATTAGACGTTTTGAAGAGACAGGTGGTATTAAAGATCGTCCTAAATCAGGTAGATCCAAATCATCGTCTAATGATGAAAAGAGCTTAGACGTATTACAATCATTTATTGAGGACCCCCATTGCAGCATCAGACGTTTTGCACAACAGCATGAAATGGGAGCTGCATCTGTGCACAAAATTTTGAAACTCAACAAATGGCATCCTTTCAAATTAAAGTTGGTACAGGAATTATCTGAAGATGATTTTGATAGAAGGGTAGAGTTTTGTGATGTAATGATGCAAATGATATCTGATGATCCTTTGCTCCTCAATAACATTGTTTTCTCTGATGAAGCCACGTTTGAGTTAAGCGGAACAGTGAACAGACATAATTGTCGATACTGGAGTAACATCAATCCACATTGGATGAGAGCGGACCACACGCAACATCCTGAAAAAGTAAATGTTTGGGCTGGCATATTTAATGGAAGAGTACTTGGCCCTTTCTTTATTGAAGGTAATTTAAATGCTGCAATGTATGAAAACATGCTTCGAGACCAAATTATACCTGCTATACGGAATTTAACGGGTGGAAATCTGGACGAAATTTACTTTCAACAGGATGGTGCTCCTGCACACTACGGTATTCATGTTCGCCGATATTTAGATGCAACATTTCATGATAGATGGATTGGGCGGAGAGGTACAATTGAATGGCCACCTCGGTCCCCAGACCTAACGCCTCTTGATTACTTCCTTTGGGGATACTTGAAGGATAAAGTTTATGTTATAAAACCACGTGACTTGGATGAATTACGCCAAAGAATCACTGATGAAATAGACTTGATTCCTCAGCAAATCTTGCGAAATGTTGTTGCAGCCTTTTACAATCGGTTAGCACATTGCCAAACTGTTAATGGGCAACAATTTGAACAGTTGTTGTAAAAAGTTCCTGTCAACGACATTTTAAAAAAATTCAGTTTGGGCGAATAGTCCACTGTCTTGATTTAGTTAGCTGGGCCGCCGATAGTCCTGCCTTAGCTGACTGGGCCGCTAGTGTTCTTGTCTTAGTAGGCTGGACCGCCGATGGTCTTGCCTTAGTTGGCTGGATCACCCATGATGTTACCTTAACTAGTTGTACCTCCCGTGCCTGAGCAATAAGGCTCATTTTGATTAGACATTTTTTTATTTTTCATTTTCTCCCCCGAGGTATGTAGTTGTTGGGCCTAAGGCTTATTTTGATTAGACATTTTTTTATTTATCATTTTCTCGCCCGAGTTATGTGGTTTTCTGGCCGCAGGCTTATTTTACGCCAGTGTCAATTACACCTTCTACAATCCTAATGCAGAATTTAGCGCTGGTGCAAAATGGAGAATTACAACTAGGAAGCTTAATTTGGAAAACTAAAGTTAACCTTCAAATGACCTTGAAAATCAAGGACAATGTCAATTTAACGCCACCATAAAGTTTGTCTTGCAAAATCAAATTACTTTAGTATTGGTCAGATACGCTCAAAGTTCTTAATAATCGGGATTTCTTGGCTTTCTGCTACTAAATAATCATTTAACCACTAAATGACCTCTGTAGGTCATTTTGAGCCATAACGTGGGTACATATCCAGATGTAAAATTTTGTGCTCTTTCAGAATCTGAAAAAAAAATAGAGGTCCCTATTTAAAAAACTGAAGATGACCTTTAAATGTCCTTGAAAATGATAACCAATAACAAATCCAAGGTCATCATTTAGATCAACCTTCAAAACTTAACAACTTTTGTATTTAACATTTTTTTCCAAAATGCTTACTTTATGTTATAAGTGGGGGGTCCGGAACATTTCGAACACCCCGTATATTGTTGGATAACGTGATGAACATATGCAACTTCCTGCTATACAATACTAATTATCATGGTAGCCAAGTGGATAAGGTACAGGAATTCTAGTTGTTTGGATCGAAATCTAACATAAAAGTACACTTTCATGTTATAAAAGTACATTTTTCCATCGAATTATTACTATACGGGATGGGCCATTTTAATCGCCCCACCCAAATATGTCGGAAAGTAAGGGAGATAGAAAAAAACTTTAAAGACAAAAGTTTTAGGGTTAGGAGGAGGACAAATGATGGTGACCTTGACCATGACCTTGAGGTCAAAGGTCAAGGTCATTTGAAGGTCAAACCGATTTTTTCAAATAGGAACCCCTATTTTTGACCTCGGAAATGGAAAGAGCAGAAAATTTTACGTTCAGATATGATTTTTTAAGGTCATGGGTGGAGGTCATTTGAAGGTCAAATCGATTTTTCAACTAGGAAACCCCACTTTTGATCTCGGAAATGGAGAGATCGGAGAATTCTACGTTCAGGTACGACCATGGTCAAGGTCATGGGTCAAGGGTCAAGGTCATGGGTCGAGGTCATGGGTCAAGCTGATGGACGCCATTTCGAACATTAACTTCGAGGTTAATTGAATAATATTTAGAATAGTGAATGTTAAAAATGGTTCACGACAAAGGCGGTCAGCTGAATGATCTTCAAGAATCAATTGTCAAGGTCATTTGAAGATCAGAGGATTTTTTAAAAGGGAACCCCTATTTATGCTTGATTAACGTGAGTCCCCTTGCCTCTTACGGTCGGGGTGCTTGATTAACGTGAGTCCCCTTGCCTCTCATGGTCGGGGTGCTTGATTAACGTGAGTCCCCTTGCCTCTCACGGTGGTCAATTACCCTAAATGTTCGAAATGGCGTCCATTAGCTTGAAGGCATAAATTCAAACGCCTCTGGAAATGGCGAACGGTGTTGAGCAATGTCTGTCTTGGTATAGCTGCGCATGCTCGACGAATACGTTCTTGCATGTCTGCTCTAGTCGTGGGTCGTTCTTTAAAAACAACATTTTTTAAACACCCCCATAAATAAAAGTCAGGAGATGTGAGGTCGGGTGAACAAGCAGGCCAGTTAACTGGACCTCCTCGTCCAATCCATCTACCATTATAATATTGATTTAAAAAATTTCGTACGATTACAGCGAAATGTGCTGGTGCACCATCGTGCTGGAACCACAATCTTCGACGCGTTTCTAGATCAACATCTTCTATCAATTCATGAAACTGATCTCTTATTAAATGTAAATAGGAGTTCCCAGCAACATTGCCCTCGAAAAAATAAGGACCGATCAAATAACCGTTTACGATCCCACACCATACCATAATGCTCCAACGCCTTTGATGATTGACCGTTCTGTACCAATGAGGATTCTCATCCGACCAATAATGACAATTGTGCCTATTGAGTTCTCCGTCACTCTGAAATTTAGCCTCATCGGAAAAAAGGACATACCTAAAGAAATCTGGATCATTCTCTATCATATGTAAAGCCCATTGGCAAAACTCAATTCGCTGTTGAAAGTGATTATCTTGAAGCTCTTGAACCAACGTAATGTGGTAAGCATGATACTTAAGGGATTTAAGAATTCTCAAAAAAGTTGATTTTGTTATGCCGATTTCTCTGTGAACGCGTCAAGAGCTGGTATGAGGATCAAGATAAATGGCAGCAAGAACAGTAATAACATTTCGATCATTCTCATTATATTCGTGGTTCCTATGAGTCAAGCGACTTATTGCTCTATGATCTGGGTGTCGTCTGTCAGGAAAGCGTGCAGTGTAAAGTCTTGCTGCAGCTCGATAATTATTATGACTTTCCCCTAAAATCATTATCATATCCACAATCTCATTCGGTTGATAGTCAGCCATTTTTAAGGGTGTTTTTTTTAATTGTACTGGTTTAACAAAACTTCAAAAATTTTAATAATAAAATATCGATTAGAATCTACAAAGCTTATGAGAAGAGTAAATTTTATGCTAGGATAAGCACCTCCGCATGGTATACCTTTACTCGGCATATCAGTCCCTTATTATGTGCCATGGACCGCTAGTTCGTGTACAAGCTACTCAGTTACCACATACTCCTGCTCGTATAGCCGCGTAGCGGATTCGCGATGAACTAAGAACGTGGCTTATTTCTCACGAAATAAGTATGCCACGTGAACATATCGGAGTAACATACATATTTCTCACGAAACTTGTATCTTCGGGGTTAATAGGGTCGAAAATAAGGTTTGCAGCTTAAAAAACCCTCTGACCTATCAATGACCTTGACCATGATCGTACCTGAACGTAGAATTCTCCGATCTCTCCATTTCCGAGATCAAAAGTGGGGTTTCCTAGTTGAAAAATCGATTTGACCTTCAAATGACCACCCATGACCTTAAAAAATCATATCTGAACGTAAAATTTTCTGCTCTTTCCATTTCCGAGGTCAAAAATAGGGGTTCCTATTTGAAAAAATCGGTTTGACCTTCAAATGACCTTGACCTTTGACCTCAAGGTCATGGTCAAGGTCACCATCATTTGTCCCCCTCCTAACCCTACAACTTTTGTCTTTAAAGTTTTTTTCTATCTCCCTTACTTTCCGACATATTTGGGTGGGGCGATTAAAATGGTCCATCCTGTATATTACATTTCTTTATGTTTAAAAATTTTCGCTAGGGCGAAAGAATTCTCAAAGCATTAATACGACGTTTTCTCTAATAATACATGCATGTTTACGAAAAGGTTGTAACATTATTCTCTGCAAGTTTGCTTAAAGTGAAACAATATTGCAAAAAAATCTTATTGAAATGTCACAGCAGTCATTACGTAAATATTCCATGGGACATTACAGTACGCTTTCGTGGTAATTTTGTAAGGAATATTTTTACAAGGTTTCCGTAAGATTTTCCAAATGGATTAAAAACACAGAAAAATACTTTCGGAAGAATCTTGTATAATCATTGTCAAAATCGTACGCGAAAAAATTCTCAAAGGTTTACTACGGGATTTTATGAAATATTACAAGAGAGTTTCCGTTGAGATTGTGGCAATTTTTTTTGCAATGTATTTAGTTGCCTATAAATAATCCTTTAGATTATCTTTTTGCAAGGTTTTTGCAATCAATTTTGAAATCTTTTCTTGAAGGTATTTATCAGCTTTTATAAATGTTAATGCAAGGTTTATGCAAGATTTTATTGAAATCTTTTTGTGAAACTTTTTTAAAAAACTTTCATGTTATGTGGGTTTGGATTGTAATACGTACAATAAATAGAGGGGCAGAGCGCGCGCTCCGAGCGATCCGGCCGCTTGTATACCTGCTCGATGCTTGCTCACTATTTCTTCTATAACTCTGAAAATATTTAAAATTTGTTTCTGAAATTTTAGGGCCACATTTTTGGATAGATTACGAGGACATTTATGCAAAAAACAAATTTGATTTTTTGAAGCCATTAAGGGGATGCCTAACTTAATTTTCGTGCTCTACTATACCGACGATTCTCTATGTTCTTTGCTAACCTCTAAGGCAAATTTGATTTTTCAAATAATTTTGAAACGGCTTGCTTAATGGCAGTTCTGTTTGCATCAAAATATTATTTACAATTCGTAGAATGTGCGTAAACTTCTTTTTTGGCTGATTTCATTTCCTATTGTTGAAAATACTGACTTATTTCTCAATTGGAATTGAAATCAGACAAAAAAGAAGTTTACGCACATTCTACGAATTATAAATAATATTTTGATACAAACAGAACTGCCATTAAGCAAGCCGTTACAAAATTATTTGAAAAATCAAATTTGCCTTAGAGGTTAGCAAAGAACATAGAGAATCGTCGGTATAGTAGAGCGCGAAAATTAAGTTAGGCATCCCCTTAAAGCAGGCTCCCCCGTTAATTTATTATGCCATTTATTTTTTATATATTTTTCAGAGGTACGTATCCTTTCGGGCAGGACATTACTACGTGGAGTTATTAAGCATTCAAAACAAAAGCTGTTAACTCGTGTTTTTCTATTACACTGAGGAAAATGAAAAATAAAATTTCTAACAATTTATACGAAAAAATACAAAAAAGTATTGTAACGAAGCAACCTACTCGATTTTTAATAAAAATTACAAATTACTTTAGTTAAAATTAAAAATTGCTTTTATCAAATCTTGTTAAACATACTAGGAATATATGCTACTTTATATTCGAATTTTTACTAAAACGATTAGTAAATTTTGTATGCAAAAGAAAAGAAAAATATTTAAATTAATTTGAATTAAAATTTAAAAAAAACATTTATCTTTAAACTTTTTCTTTTTTCTTCGGGGACGCTATCACAGCTCTGAAAAGTTTTACTTTTTAACTCACGGTTTTGGTTTATTATTATAACAATCATCGCTTTTATTTTTAAATATTAGCGGTCTCAGCCTGTGCTCAAGGCACGGGTAAATCTTCAACCTCTTCGTCCATGCCGTGGCCGCTGGGCAACGTCTACTGTTGCGACAATGCTCTTAGCAGCAGCGCTAAAACAGAGGCGTGATGGATCGTAATCAGAACAGAGAAGAGCGAGCAGCAGAGGTAGGTAGCCTGGAGAGCAGAACCTTAAAGGTTCCGTCAATGCGCACCAGAACTACAAGCGCATCAAGCATTGCGAGCGCTAGTAGCTATGGCAGCGCTACGGCGGACGAGATGATAGCGCACCCATCTACATCACAGGGTGCGGCAGACGAGATAGTAGCGCACCCATCTACATCACAGGGTGCTGCAACAACAGAAAAGGACGCAGAGTCAAAGGTCATTGATTCTATCAAAAAACTCCTCAAGGAAATGATAGAATTAATGAAGAAGCAAAATAACGTGAACAACACGATAAAAAACGGGTTACCCGTCTTACAGGGGCAATTTGAAGAATTGGCAAAAAAGGCATCCCTCCACGCCGCTGACTGATACGGCTAAAGGGAGGCCAACGAAGAAACATAAAGAAGATGCCAAAAATAAGGCAGAGTGTCAGCGGGCAGATACGCAGTCAGCTGCAGACTGGACAACAGTCCCCACGCGATAGGAGAAGAAGAAGGGAAAGAAAAAGAAGAAGGAGACGAAGAAGACGGAATCGGAGAAACCGCCTCCGAAAAAAGGCAAAAACGCCAGACCGGAGGCGATTATCCTCAGGCCGGCTGAGGGGAGGACTTACGCGGAGATTCTCGGAGGGATCCGCCGCCAGGTAAATCCCTCTCAGCATGGCCTAGGAATTCAGGACATCCGCCGCACACAAAGCGGGGAAGTTCCGATCGAATTATAGAAAGCTTCGGCGGAAAGTAAGGAGGGTTTTGCCAATGCTCTGAGGCGGGCCGTCGGGCGTGGCGCGGAGGTCCGCTCTCTGACACCTAAGATGACCTTGGAGGTCAGGGACATGGACGGATGCGCCACGGTCGATGAGATTAGGGAGGCCGTCCTCGGAGCATTGCAGGACTACACCGGCCCTCTAGACGTACGGCTCAGGGGAGCGAACAAGGTCGGAAAAAGACTGGCTCTCGTGGCCCTTGCAGAGGAGGCCGGTAGCAGGCTGCTGTAGGTGGTTAGGGTCCCGATTGGATTGGTCTACTGCCGCCTCAGGCTCAGGGTCCAGGTTGAGCGCTGCTTTAAGTGTCTCGGCTATGGGTACCGTGGGCGTAGCTGTGGGGGCCCCGATCGGGGCAATGCCTGCTTTCAGTGCGGGCAGACAAACCCGGCGGCGTTGAATCATGTCGCTGGCTCTGGGGCCTGTGGGACATTCAGAGAGGCCCTAGCAAGGTCTCGCCAAAATGGCTAAGGTCTTGCAGGCAAACCTGAACAGGAGTAGGACGGCGCACGACCTAGTCACGCAAATCTGCCTCGAGAAGGACGCTGACATTGTTCTTGTCAGCGAACAATATCGAGATGGCGATGCAGGGGTGTGGTACCGGGATCACCTCGGTACCGCAGCTATCTGGGTTTTCAACCCTCGTCGATTTCGGGTTACGGGTCATGGCTCTAGCCGCGGCTACGTTTGGGTCGTGTGTGGTGGCGTTACTTATGTAAGCTGCTACCTCACTCCGAACGAGGCCATCGAGGGCTTCCAATCCAAATTGAATTCTCTCGAGGATGCGTTCAGAGACGTGGAGGGAGAGCTGATAGTAGCCGGGGATTTTAACAGCAAAGTTCTCGAATGGGGTGAACCCATGCCAGACTCCAGGGAAAGCGACTAATGGAATTGGCGTCTAGGCTGGGGCTGGTTGTTTTAAACACTGGCTCCACGTCGACTTTCAGGAGACCTGGCTATGGGGAGACCATCCCCGATGTATCCTTTGCGACGGAACGTCTGGCCGCACGTGTGCGGGATTGGCGGGTGATCGAGGACTATACAGCCAGCGATCATCAGTATATCACGTTCCATGTTCGTGATGTCGTGCCGGTCAGGGTGGCGGCCGAACTTCGCCCAGCCAGGTGGGTCGTGGCGAAGATGGATCCCGAGAAGTTCTCCCAGGCGCTTGAACGTGGTTAGCAATCCCTGGTTGAAAAACCTAAAAATGGGTCGCTCTCCGAGCGGGCTGAAGCGGTGATTGATACCACAATGCTGGGGTAATACCTATCGACCTCCTGGCCCGAGAGCGGAAGATCGTCCACCAAATGAAGGGACAAGCCGAAGCAAAGAAGCGGGCTAGGGAGCAATCCCTCGCCTGCTGGCAGGATCGATGGAAGCAGGATACGCGCGAAAGGTGGACCGCCAGACTAATAAATCAGGTGGCCCCATGGATCGGTCGACAGCATGGGGAGGTGAGTTATTACCTTACCCAGATGTTGACCGGTGATGGGTACTTCCGCGCGTACCTGCATAGGATGGGCAAAGTCGCGGACCCCAGTTGCATATACAGCGGGTACGTGAAAGATGATGCCCATCACACTTTCTTCGTGTGTGTGCGATGGATGTCGGAGAGGGCAGGACTGGGGGGCGAGGCCGGAGGGTTCACACGTGAAGGCATCGTTCCCCTGATGCTCTCTTCCGAGGAAAACTGGGGGAGGGTTGCCAAATTCGCGGAGGGCATCCTCCAACAGAAGAAGGCGGACCTCCCCTAGTTAATAGAGGATAACTACTCCGGAGAGTGCCCCGTGGCAAACAACCTGGTCCCCTCCCCGAAGTAATGCCTAACGGCGGTTTCCGGGGAGGGGTTTTCCAATCCAGGAAGGAGGTCTCCTCGACGCACTCCCGCCTGCTCCGTCCTGTAGATAACTGCAGGGAGCAGCAGGCGGGCGTGCGTCAAGGGGGGCGAGGTTTTAGTGGTAAGCCAGCACCTTCTGTACTGGAGAATCCCACACACCAGGGGACCGGTCCCCTGAGGTCTCATTCAAGAGATTTCCTCCCTCCTTAAAAAAAGAAAAAAAAATTATTAAATATTACACGTATTCTTAATTCGCTCGCCCTATCGCACCAGTGTGACGTTGCATTGCATGGGCCGAGCGCGTACGAGAATGGACGACACGGCGTAAGAGAGAGAGTTAGTGTGTGAGAGAGGGAAGTACGGCGAAGCGCGGGGAGAAGCAGAGCGGCCGACTGTGTGCGCGACGTCACTGGCGCTGCTCGACGAGCTCGACGAGTCGAGCAGGCTGCCAAGGTACGCGCAATAATTACGTCGCGCTCGCGTTCAAAGTAGGCGATATCGAGTGGCTGCTTTGACTTCGGTCAGCCAATCGACTTGCGTATCGTCGGTGCGGGCGGAAGTAGATCGGCACGGAAAGACACGGACCGCGGAGAACACCCTTTGAGAAGGAAAAGCGCGTATTGAATCCGTGAGATTGAGTGAGAGGGAATAAGGGCTGGCGTCGCGACGAAGAAGGCTTCCGCGACGCCACGCCATTCGGCCGAAAACTCGGGTAGTGATCGGCCGTATTTAATTCAGCAGAAAGCTAGCTTCGCAGCCGGATGCACTTTTTGAGTTTTTCTGAGATTAGCGAGTCGTGAGGTGTAGTAATTGAGGAGAAGTTATAGTTAGGAACGGAAGAGTATTTTGAGACGGTGAGCCCCGCGTACACCCTCCCAAGGGTTTTCTTTCCAAATCAACTATTGTATTTTTCCCCCGAAATTCACGCGATCGAAGACCGCGCCGCAAACACATACCAAACGACGAGTGCATTTCACCAAGCGTGGAGGCAATATATTTTTGATAGAAAATTCGCAAGTGTTTTGTGTTTGATTTCTAAGTGTTGGAGGTGCTGTATGGTGGTGGGTGAAGCTGATTCTCAGCAAACCGTGAGTGCACCGGCTACATCGAGTGAGTAGCTGATTTCGCGTCGTTGAAATAGCGTAGCCAATCGCCACGTGTCCGTGGTAGTCTCCGGAGAACCCCCTACTCTGGGAAAAGATAAATTTTTTAAAGTGAATCGCCGTTATATATTAACTGAACCGGTTGCTGAACACTTGCAAGTTACGACACGCCACTTAGTGTTATGAATGATTTAAAGTTATCTAAGACTGCGGTGCGTCTCCAACAACTGACAATCACTGTATGGGTTATGTAGCGATACGTATTTTACATGCCGATTTATAAAATTTACTCATGTTTTCTGTAATATTTACTGATTTAATATAAATTTTTATCAAATTCTTTGTAATTTTACTAAATAATATATTAAAATTTCTACAATATTTGAGTGATTTTTACAAATAATAAGTTTTCTTAAAATTGTGCGTATATTATACTAAAATTTTTAGTAAAATTTGTGACGCGGGGTACTGCGGGGTACCCTCGCGTCGTCGCAAGCTGGCGCGAGCGAGCGCGAGCGCGGCTTAGGTTAGGCTAAGCCGGCGCGCGGAGGAGAGATTGCCAAGTGGGCAATCTTGGGAGAGATTCTCTCGAGCCATCGGCGAGGACGGACGCGTGTGCGTGCGTGTGCAACCCGGGTGCGATTAAGAGAGTCGAGAGGAAGCCGTCCACGTGAAGGAAGAACGAGGTAGCAGCCAAGGACGAGCATACGCTGATACGGTTGTAAGTACCGCCCGTAGATTGTGTTGCGAGTGCGGGCGCTTACGCGGCGAGGAGTCGAGGAGCGCCTCGACTCTCGAACGGAAGTTTTCGTTCGTCGAACGCGGGGAACGCTTCCCCCGTTCCTTTATCTCTCTCTTTCTCTCTCTCTCGCGCGGCGAGAGTCGCAGCTCTAGTAGAAGAGCCGCCGCGTAATTCGACATCGAGACCTCGAGCACGGGCTCGAGGCCGAATTCGTTGTACATTGCGTGGAGCGGGTAAGCGACCCGTTCCCTCGTATGCGTGCGTACGTGTGTGTACGAGTAGAGTAGGCAAGCGGCCTGCTCTCGGACGCAAAGACGGGGACGCGTTCGCGCAACAGCACGCGAGTACGAGCAGCGAGACTACAGGTGTACCCTCGCGTTGTATACGGGCCGCGGCGACGTACATTCGCCGTCGGGTACTCGCGCGCACCCCGAAGTAAGGACCTTGAGGGGCACTCGTGTGTGCCCCATTGCACCTATCTTGCGGAGGAAGGTCTCCTCCGCGAGATAACAGGTCAGAAGCAACCCCGTTACAAATTTCAAAAAGCATTATGGAAATTTTATAATGTACAATTTTTACTAAGCTTATTAGTAAAATTTGACGAAATAACAAAATTTAAAATATTTTTATTAATTTTTCTTAAAACTAAACAAAAGGTCGTAAAATAGTAATTTTTGCTAAAGCATTTTTCTCATTGTATAAACCAAAAATAATCTGCTGTCCTTTCAACCGGAAGTTCCAGATTTGACTCTGTAGATTAGTCTCTGTTTCAGTTCTTCCTGAACACCGTCCGAAAGAGTGCGTGGGAACTGATTTACAAATTCATGCATATTCGAATTTACCAAATGATATTGTGCGGACAGAGCTAGCACCATTAATAAAGATTCTACATATTGAAATGTTAATATAATTATTGAGTCGTAGCCATATCCACCTATTATTTTCATTTTTCCAGGGAAACTGGTACTGCTGTGTATGTGCACCTCCTCGCTGATACGACGTTCAGGACGAGAATATCTGCGATTATAACGATCAGCTGCATGTCTTCGTTGAATACTGTGCAGGGTCGTCAGGCAATAAGAATGTCCAAATAAGGTGCTTTGAGTTCGGATCAGGTCCTTATCAGGTGCCTAGCAGAGTCCTGACGTTAATGTAATGGAGCAATCAGCGAACGATTGTAAGGGCCAAACTTTCTATGAAAAATATCAGGTGTCACTACAGGTCAGGCCAGGGGCCTGATTAAGAAGAACACGATAAAATGATGGTGTTTAGAATAGATGTTAGTAATGGTATTTTGATGAGGTTATTTAAACAAAAATATAGACAAATAACAAGAATATTATTATTCAAATGCTTCCAAAAAGTTAAATAAACTTACAATAAAATGATTTATCTAATTCGGATTAGTAGAAGGCTGCGGAGTAGAAAAAGTATATTTTCATGATGATGGTCCTGGATGATCCTGGATTAATAATAATATTTTCATAATTAATAACATTTTCCTGTACAGATTTTTCTCTTTCCAACCTAACATTCCATATTCGATTCCGATTGAGATTATTTTTTCGTTCAATTTTCTCACTTGGTTTACTCAAATTTTCAAAAATATTGCTAAAATATTTAGTATTTACTTTTATTATAATTTTTTTTTTAAATTTGTATTTAAATTGTTACAAAGATAATGTATACTACAAAGAAAATAGTACACTAACCTTATAGTCATTCCTAACTCAGGCTCAATTCGGACCATAATTAAAGTCTGTTCATGATACGACGTGGTACAGTCACGTGACAAATCACTTTATCAGGTGTAAGTTAGGGAAATATACGGCTAAAATCTGGAAACTAAATAATGTTGCTAAAATTTAGGACCTCATGTTTGAAGCAGCCTGAAAATTTCCTAGTTGGGTATGTTCTACGACGTCCATGAGCAACAGGTTCGTGAATTACCCTGTTCGTTCTACATAAATAATGTACACGTTTCAATGAAAGCTCTGTTAACATGTAAGCTTACAAAACAACATATAATAACATTCAGAAGGCTCGTGGTTTATTATAGTTATTTATCACACTCTAATACTAAATCATTACAATTTAAAATCTACAGTATGGACGGTACTTTACAAAAGCTTTTAATTCCGAATGCAATAATATTTACAAACTTGATTTAAAAAAACTACGTGCAAAATAAAAATTGTCTTATCTATCTTGATAATATGAACGCAGATGAAGAAAATAAGTAAACAGCAATTTTACATAATCGTGTATAATATTTATTCAATCTCACAGTAGTGCATTAAATTATATTAATTTATTTTTGCACAGTTTCAAAAATTAGTTTATACACCTTCAATCTGAGCGATCGATGTTCATCTGTTAACTGTCATGGCGCAAACATTTTAAAAAGTCAAGAAAAAAAAAGAAAAACAAGCTCTGAACATTACAGAAGTGAAATCTAATAAAAGCCAAAAAGGAAACTTAAGAGATGAATCCAGCAGAGGAAAGGGCTATGATAGAATTAAACAAACTAGCTGCTTATCAAGCTCGACTTGCTAAAAGAAGCAATAAATAATAAATTGTAACTGACGTTGATGATTCTTCCAAATACAATGGACAATAGAAATTTTAATAAAACGTTATTTCATTGAGTTGATTTCTTAAGTAAAAAACATAATTCAAGATAGAAAAAATATATTCATTTGCGTTATGTCGTTTATCGTATTTTTCAATTACACATCATCACAAAAAATGTATAAGAATTAGGCCCGCATATAAAGATAATATACGTCTAAAGTAGTAATAGAATTACTTGATCTTGATAGTAGTTCAAGAAAAATAAATTTATGAATGAATCATTTATGAAAATGTATAAACACATATGAGCAAATCCGCAGAACCTTTAACTTCTTTGATGCTCGGGTACACATGAAGAAAGAATTTGAAGCGGGTATCGAACATGCAGGGCTTTAGTTCAAATACATTACTACCTAATACAACAATATTTGGGGTTAAAAAAGTGATTTGCAATTTTTTGAGTCTTATAAAAAGTAAATTGCCTAAAATTACACATTTTTTCTTTACCAACTCTAACATTTTATTTTCGATTGTATCTTATAACTTTTTGAGGAATTCATTAATCGATCTGAAAATTGAATATAATATAGTTTTTATCAAGATGTTCAAAGTAGTTAGCGTTTTTTTACATTATGGCTTGTAACTTTTTGAAGACTATCAATGTTAAAATTTGAAAGATATATCTTGATAGGGCTTAAAAAAATAAATCAAATGGTGTGTTCAAAATTTATGTGTTATCAAAATTGAGTAAACTATTAGTCGAAATGTCTGTACACCTGCATGAGTAACATTTTTTTGAAATCATGTTTTTTCGGTGGCACAGCTTGGTTTTTACTTATTTTCTAAGTCAGCGTGTAATTTGCACATTATCATTGTAGAAATCTACCGCTTAGTTATAACATTATTAGTTTTAACATTATTAGTTTATGCGCACTTGTTTCTGTCTCAATATCAGTATCTCTAAATCTTTTTATTAACTTCTTTGTCTTCCGCGATTATGACTCTGATACGTCAATTAAATGCATTATTTAAAAATACAATAATTATTATGCTCTATAATCTATTTATCCTTTATCAATTAAAGAGTTGGATTTGGAATGACGAGTTTGATTCGAAGAGTAAAATTTATATTTAGATCATATTCTATTAAAACTTTTCTACGGTTTATTACATATTCGGTCATACGGTCATTGTATATGTATATGGTACGATTCAATAAATAATGTTATTCGTATCTATAATAGATTGCATGAAGGATTACAAGAAGATCATAAAAGATTTATTAGTAAACTTTTTCCAGATAAAAGTTATACAATATAAATGTAAATCATGGTTTATGTAATAGTACAATATTGATAATAGAAGAATTAATGGAGTTTACAATTTTAGCAAAAATTATAATGGGAAATCAAAATCAAAAGAAGATGTATTTACCCATGGCTTCAGGGGCTGTTCCTGTAGACAATGACCATGTATCCAAGAACACTCCCCCCCCCCCCCCGGACGATGGGATCGTCTGCAGGGAAAGCCATTCTGCACATGGTCGAAAACAAAAAAATCAGGCGCTGTTTCTATAGACGATCTCCAGGTATCGTAGAACAAGCTCAAGACGACGTCGACATTGTCTACACGGAAACCCATCCCCAAATGGTCGACCACAAAAAATCGAGGGATATTCCTGTAGACGATGCCCAGGGGTCCAATAATACCCTCAGGATGACCGGACATCATCTACAGGAAAGCCCACTCGCGGAACCTGCAGGTCCCAAAATATAATGGGGTGGACGGGTCTTTTGATCTTTGATATAGCATCCAATTTATTTCAAAGTGACTTGACAGGCATTGGATCTGGACAAACTATATATTCTAGTTCGATTATCACCAAATTCGAGTTTGTTTCGGTCCATATTCTGCCAATCTGAATATTTTAAAAAAAGGTAGGAACAAATTGAGTTGGGTAAAGTAACAAAGCTTAATATAATAGAGGATGAATTTCTCAATCTTAATGCGAACAATATTAAATTTCAATATATAATTTCTTATCTCTTTTCAAATAAATGCTTTATTATTTTAAACAACCTTTTTTTGAATGAAACATAACAACAAGAGAACGATATCAGTTCATGTTGTTCAATAGTTAAGATGAACTTTTTGATTTCATTATTGTTGATCTTAAAACTCTATTATTTGTTGATCTTGTAAGAAAAAAATTTAAAATTTATTTTAATCACAATCAGAAATACATTAAAATAAAAAATATAACTATACACAGTGCTATCCTTTATATTTACATTATTTTATATAATAACAATTACAAAAGTCCTTATAAAAAGATAATTCTCAGCCACATTAAAAATATTAACGAAATAGATAATAAAAGATATTGCGGTTCAAGAAGATTCTGTGATTCAAACTGTATTTGTAAAACCTATTTCAAGAGTGCAATATTTATCATATTACAGTCCAACAATTACAAGATTAACAAACCTTTCAGAAAATCTTTATACATCTCTGTTGATTACTCTTTTCATATTGCAAACATTCTTTTTAATTATGAAACTTTTTTTACTTTCTAAAACGTTTCTTTTTCTACTGTACATTTTATAATCTTTATTATGAAAAATTATTTTTACTTTTACAATTTTTATTTTTACACAAGATTTCTTTATAAAAAATAAACATTTTTAGTAACTAAAGGATGCAAGCTAACTTAACTTTTAGTTAATTTTAAATGGAGAACAAAATCATAGTATGCCCAGTCTAGAATCGTAAATGTTGTAAAAATTTTAATATTTATATAAAATTCATCTTTGGTTATAAATGACAATATTGTTTCATTTAAGTGGCTTGTGGCAGTAAAGCTATGTAGTTTTATCTTATTTTGAAGTATAAATTCCTAAAAAATTTCAAAACAACAATTTTTAGAAACAGCATGTAGTTGTTTTATTATTTATTTAGTATTGCCATTACTTCTATCTTTTGCTTTTTCTTTACATTTATTCACATATTTAGTAAAGTCATTTCCATTATAGGTATTATAACTAGCGCAAACACAATTATAATCCATTTCTCTATCTCAACTTGTAAACTGTTGAGAAATACTTGTTTCATCTGATACAGAAGAGAAGGCATCACATTCTAAAGCATGCGTTTCAATTTGCTCAGTAATAACATTATCGTCATCAGCACTCTGCATAAAAGAAACTATTAATTATCTAAATATGAAATTAAACTTTAAAATTAATAATTTACTAACCAGTAATTTCCCTTCAGTAACTGATTGTCTTGCAAAAACTGATCTTGTAAAATTTTTGGAGCAACCCTGTTTCTGTATGATTCACCTCTCTCACGTAATTTTCTCTCTTGTTCTGCTTCACGTTGTAATTTATCTTCTTCTTCTTGCATCCTTCTATATATAAGTTTATCTTTCTTCATAATATCCTCTTTTAATGTAGTTATTGTGAAGAACTATTTTCTCAATAAGAGTACTTTTGTCCGATGGATCAATCCATTTTCCGGTATCCTGCAGAAACGATGAAACATTACAATTAGACTGAGCCAAAAATAAATTACACTTTTTTTTACTAATACAATATCCACCTTGATGGGTAACCCCCATTGTCTATCTCCAGATCCCATGGTAAATTGTTTATCTAATTCCTTTATGGCATCCCCAGACATTGAAGCTACTTTACTGAAAATGAAATATAAAAATGAGAAACAACCATTAAAATATATTTTTTATAATTTTAAATTTATAAGGTGTAATACCAAGCAACAAGTTGAACAGTTTCCCCACAGAAAGCTTATTCCTCTACGACTGGATTCCCCAGTGAAAGCTTATGTCCGTTAAGTCTGGATACCACAATTTCTTATAGTTATTTGTGATCATAAGATGGAAATGGTAATCGGATTAAATCTAACCATGACGTAACTTTATTCATTAAGATCTTTTCTGGAATATGCATAATCTTAACTGTAGTAATTACAACTAATTTAGCAGTGGTTTTGCTCGGCTAATTCAAAAGAAGAAAAAGAAGGATACAAATTCGTTTAATTTCCCATCATACATAGATTTTTATCAAAAAACGAATTACCGCATTTACAGTAGCAGTTTTACCACCGTCTGTACACCAAAAACGCTTGTACGTCATATGAAACCTACCCTCCAGATAAATCGAGTAATGTATCATGTATAACGAAGTATACATTATTGAATTCTCCTTTACGACATGGTACTGATTTTGGCAGATTACTAACATAAAGATTTTGTTTTGCTTCTTGTAATGGTGCACTTGGTTTAAGGATGTTTATGATTCCTCGGTGAATTAAAGATGTTAATGAATTTATATTCGACAATATTTATATGTTTCAAAGTCATCGATTTGACATTAGAGTATAAATGAACTTTTGAAGGCAGCAAACAATATACAACTTTGTTTTGATATTATCCGATTTTTAAATAATAATTTAAATTCTATAAATTTTGTTTTGATGTCTCATCCTCAAAATGATGAAAAAATGCGGACATTATATTGTTTTTTAAAAACTGAAGAATACATTGACATTACACTGTATTAGGTCTTGAGCGCTTGAGACACAAACATTTTTCGCGCGCATGGCATTCGATTCAAGTCTCTTGTTTGAATCGGAGCTGAAAGGTTCAACGCTAGTTTTGCTTATGGGTTTTCTTTCCCCGGTGCCTCGCTAGCACTGTCTGCACGCCGTGTCGACGACAATTACCTTATGCGTTGCCGGTGACCGTCGCGAACGCTGCTACGTGCTACGGGGCTGCGAGGCTGGATCTCGGCGGCTGCTACTCGCTGCTGGGCTGTGCTTACCCGAAGTGAATCGGCGAAATGGGATGGAGCGCGGACAGGTGATTAATGAAGGAGGTGAAGGAGGTGAAGAGAACACAAAATAGCATCACTGTTCAATTGTAACGAGTAGGAAGACTTCTTTATTAAAATTTTGTCGCCGCAAAAACGCACTCACGATTTCGATCGACGAAATTCTCCTTAAAGGTATTGCAGCCGTAGTGGCTGGGAAAGGGCCCACGATGACCATAGCCACCTAGCCAAACTTGCTCCGCTTGTGTCAGTAATGGCCATTGGTTGACGGACCTTTTTCCGAACCAATGCCATGCGCTGACAGGTTTTACACTTAGCAATAAACTCTTGGATTTCTAGTTTCATGTTGGGCCAGTAATTTTCACGGAGACGTTTGTACGTCTTGTCTACGCCTATGTGGCCGTTAATTGGGGAGCTATAAGTGTCCCTAATTAGCATTTTCCATAATTCACAGACGAGCCGGTGCACTAGATTTTTGTATAAAATCACGCGCATATCTTGGCCGTTGAATAAATCTCGAATAATATCGGTAATTTCTTTCCACCGAAAATCGTCTAATTCGTCAGATTGTGACATTCTAATATTCGAATGGCCCATTGAGAGCGCGACATCGAGCAAGGAGTGCATCACGCAAACCAGGAAGTCTCGACCGATGCGTATGTGTAAATTCTCCTTAACCGGCAGCGCGATCAGCTGTTTTCTGCCGTGGACCGTCGGCCGCATCGCACCCAACGTGAGCTCGAGTGGTACCGGCAACCGACCCGCTTCTTTGAGGTTTTGCGCGCCCATGCAAAGCGGCTTCTTTTTGGTCGTATGCTAAATTGTCAAAAGCGGCCAAAAAATAATCGCGAATTTCGATGAAGTTAAATTACAAAGGGCCCATTGTCTTCTGACTCGCTATTTTGTATCGCTTGGCAAAGGAAAAAGTCGCCGCGGTTCGAAAGTACTGCAAGGAATTCCCTTTACACATATTGGATCATCCTCGTATCGAGAAGTGCCGCGCTGAAGGGCGCAGGAAAAGGTAACTTTACTGTTTATTCGTTGATCTTTCTAAAGTCGACGATGACTGTTCATTGTTTCTCGCCCTCGAGTGTGCCTTTCTTTCGATCACCCATAGCTGGCGCAACTGGTAAAGTAGTAGATATTACTTCTGGAACACCGTTATCTGATTAGTAAGCACGATGCGGTGCTCAATCACCTTCGCGGCCTTCACAGGCTCATCCGGCAACTTAAAGACCTCGGCCGTTTTTTCAATGAGACGGGCCAACCTCATTCTGCCGACCTCGTCAACATGATCTTGGGGGATTTGATTCAAGACCCTCTGCGAGCGTGGGCAATGATTTTGCCAGACCGCGCGCCTCGAGTAGGCACGCGTCACCGACGTCACTTCTACCGCTTTATTCTTGATGAGGAGAACCTCCTAACAGGTGAACCGCTTGTCTCCTCGATTTCTGCTAAGCAAGCAAACCCATCTTCGTATTCCTGGACTAATACCTGAATTAGCTTCTCTATATTTTCCATATCGTTTAATTCGTCGCGCTCTGGCACGAACCATTCTTCCCTACGGCGGGCCCCTTTTCGACGTTCAAGCTCCCCGCCACGATTCCTTCCAGTTAACGTGCCTCCGGCTCCTTTAGGGACTCGCAATTACTCGAAATTATTAAACGCGCAATGCGAGATCCTCTAACTCAGAGCGCGCAAGACCCTTCTCTCGGCTACTCTCTTCCTTATCGCTCACGCATCCGATACTATTGCAATCGGGGCTGCGTCTCTCGTCCTCGGCGAATCTGCGCACGAAACACGTGGCGGGTGCGTCGCTTCCTCTTTTCTCGACAATCGGATCGCGTATGTCGGTGGTGCGATTGTTGTACTCGAGCACAGGCTCGTTCAGTGACATCTTTAACGCCAAAAGCTACCTGTGCAATTGTTAAATTGATCCCGAAGGCATAAAAATTCTCTTTATGTGGGCGGCGAGTTCGTCCATTTTACCAATGTTGATATTCTCTACGGCACTGCGCACTGCTTCTGTGAACTCTTTCCAGCGACGGCGCAAGGGAGACGACAGCGCGCCTACCTAGTAGGTGCAAGCTTCAAACTGATATGCCATATAAATACAGATTGTTTCTTCTAAACTTAACTAACGTAACTAAATTTTAATTAAAATACAAACAAACATAAAAATAGTTATACAAATGTTTATTAAACCCAACTTTTTACAATTATATTTTTGCCATTCGGAACAATACGATTATGCATTACCGGTAATCCAATTAAATCGAATTCACGCAAAACTTTTCTTAAACAACTTGGTGGGTTTACAATTTCAATTATGTAAAAGTATCAATTATTGAATGTTAATATTTGATCAAGTTTATAAAAAATAATTCAATCTTCTTCGAGTAAATGTTATAATCAACACATTATTTTCTATGGTGAAGCGTTCAAATTTGACACGCTTATTAACTAACGTCCAATTTTCTATTTTTTTTAATTGCAAAAGACGCCACATCTACAAAAATCATTTTACGCTGAGGAAAAAATTCCACACATAAAGAATTACTTAAATTTATTATCCATTTCGAAAATTATCAAAATTCTAATTTTTGGTAATTTTAGATGCTTTTAAAAAAGTCGTCTTTTTATACCCACATATAAAAGCATGTAAGATGTCGCTTTCGCCACTTTCTATAAGGTAAAAAACCTGAATGGAAAGAGCTTGAAAAGTTGAAAGTGAAAAGAACAAAAATGTACTACCTTTTAAAAAAAATTATTTGGATTGATTCAATAGATTTTCAGAAACAAATAAAAACACTGGATAACAGAATACTGCGGGAGCGCGCGCCGCAACACTGAGGCGTCGTGGAGGGGTGCCGCGCATCTTTCTGTCTCTCTTGCAAAACGTTACCTATCTTTCTCACCCGCACGGCTACTTCTTGCGCGAAACTTTTAACGTTGCTTACACTAGTTTTTTATTACTTGGTACGATGATGTTGATGAATTTATAACTAATTGTTTAATCGTATTTCGGATAATGTTAATGCGTAGCAAGAAGGTGCTAATCGGAACAATTTTTTTAAATAGATTTATAAGGTTTGGTACTTTCACCACTGACCCGAACGGAATCGCAATCGTAACGTCCTTAATCCTAACGGCCGTATTTCGCATTATTTACAGAATATGTACATTATATACAATATGTACATTAGGGTTCATTAACCCTTAGATCTATTACTCGTCTGTCGACACAAACAGTTTCAAATCTTTAATATGAGCATGACGAATAATCACATTTTCATCGTTTTTAAGGTCAAAAATAACCGGAGAAATTATTTTAAAAACCTTAAACGGACCGATATATTTTTCGCACAACTTTGCGTTAATATTTTCGGCTTTATCGGACAAGACAAAATTTCTTTTTAATACTTGCTCGCCGACTTTCGGTTTCCATTCTCTCAAATCTAAAGCTTCCTGCAAGTTTTTTATTCGATTTTCAAACGAGTTTCTTACACTCCCTCTCTCTTCTTGCTCTAGTGATCCGGCAAATATCAACTCTCTACCGAAATTCAAGTAAGCGGGTGTGTATCCGGTGCATTCGCTATATGCAGTATTAAATGCAAATGCTATTTCGTGTATATGGGCGTCTCAGGTTTTTTGAGAACCTGTAATGTACTGTTTTATCATTGTCTTTATAGTACGATTCGCCTTTCAACTGCATTACATTGCGGTGAGTACGGAGGTGTTAATCTATGTCTTATTTTTGCATTTTCGAGCAGTTTTTTAAATTCACGAGACGTAAATTGCCTGCCATTATCGGTTGAGATTGTTTTCGGACAACCGAATCTGAGCAAAATTTGCTCTTGCACGCCTTTAACAATTGCCGTCGCTGTTGCTTTTCTAATTGGCCGCAATTTGATCCATTTCGTGAAAACATCTTGCATAACCAACATTTGCGTAAAACCATTATTGGATCGAGGTAATGGTCCTACGAGATCAATTGAAACTGTCTCCCAAAGGTCGCCGGGACAAGTAGCTTTTAACTGCCCTGCCGGCGCCTGTTGTGCAGTTTTAAATCTTTGGCAATTGTTGCAAGATCGGACGTACCCTTTTGCTTCACGAAACATTCCAGGCCAATAGAATTTTTTAGCTAAACGAACAAGAGTTTTAGCATTGCCAAGGTGGCCTGCCGTCGGTAAATCGTGATTTTCTTTCAAAACTCGGTCTTTTTCGTCTTCTCGAATGCACATTTTCCATTCTTTGCCGCTTTCAATTTCATTAATATATAATCTTCCTTCTTTAATGCAAAAATCTGGAAAATTTTCTGGTTTTACAGTGACTAATTTGAATGTACGGGCGTACCATTTTTCATTATTTTCACTATTGATCGAGTTCGCATCAATAGGGTTGCGTGACAGAGCATCTGCAACGTTATTTTCAGAGCCTTTTCGATATAAAATATCGAAATCATACTGGCTTAATTCTAAGGCCTAACTTGCAAGACGACCTGCTGGACTATCTATACTATTCAGCTACTTTAACGCCTGGTGATCAGTCAGTATAGTAAAATGTCATCCATCTAAATAATCACGCATCTTCCAAATTGCCCATTCAACGGCTAAACATTCAAGTTCTGTCACCGAATAATTTTTTTCTGCTTTGCTTAAAGAACGGCTAGCATAAGCAATAACTCTTTCACTTTCTCCATCCATCTGCGTTAAAACTGCACCTAGACCTTCTAAACTTGCATCCGTTTGCAAGGTAAATGGTAAATTCCAATTCGGATAAGCGAGGATTGGTGCATTCGTCAAACATTCTTTAATTTCTAAAAATGCATGTTGTTGTGCATCTTTACATTCCTACTGTGCTTTGTTCTATAAGAGATCTTGCAACGGCGTTGTCATTGTTGCAACGTTTGGTATGAAATGCCGATACCAAGAAATCATTCCCAAAAATCGTTTTAGTTCTTTTGGATTATTTGGTACTGGTATTTTCTGCACAGCGGCTACTTTATCTGGGTCCTTTCGTACTCCGAATCCATCTACGACGTGACCTAGGTACTTTGTTCTTTGCGGGCAAAATTGCATTTATCCCAATTCGGTTTTAGATTTGCTTTCTTTAATTTCTCGAAAACGATATTTAGCCATTTCATATGCTCTTCGAAAGTTTCGGAAATTATTATGATATCATCCAGATATACAAATACGTTTTTGGCCATATCTGGAGTGATAATCATGTACATGAACCGTTGAAATGTTGCACCTGCAGAATGCAATCCAAATGGCATCGCGTTAAATTCAAACAGTCCCAAGCCGGGTACTGTGAATGCGGTAATCTCTTTGCTTTTTTCGTCCAATGCCACTTGCCAATATCCATTTTTAAATCAATGGATGATAATATCCGTGCTCCTTGTAAACGATCGAGCATCGAATTTAAAAATGGCAATGGATATGCGTTTTTAGCTGTTACTGAATTGACTTTTCTGAAATCTCCGCAAAAGCGCATTTTCCCGTCTTTCTTTTTCACCAGAACTATTGGTGAACTCCAAGGACTTGTTGATCTTCTTATTATCCCTGCTTCCAGCATTTCTTTGACTTCTTCGTGAATTGTCTTCTGTATTACTGGATTCCTCGGTCGATATTTCTGTTTTATCGGCGTTTCGTCGATCAGCTTGATGTTGTGCTGGATTACTGGTGTGCCACCTGTCATATGCTGCATTTCTTCTTTCTCTTGTTTAATCCAAGCATCTAATCTCTTCTTTTGATCTTCTGTGAGTGCTTTTATCCAAATATCGTCGTTTACGTTACAAATTTCCTGAATTGTAAATGTCGGTAATAACTGTTTTTTATTTAAAAAAAAAACGTTCTAGTTTTTTATTAGATCCATGCCCAATAATATATCCTGAGTCAAACTCGGTATAATAAACAATTTTGCCAAAGTAGCTTTATTAAAAACTTTTATTCTTCCTACCCAACAATAATTAATCTTTACTAGCTGACCATTAGCTACAGCGGCTATTCTTGCAACTCTCTTTATTCTACCTGTGATTTTTTTAATTTTATTAACTGTGATTTGGCTAATGCATGAAAAATTTGCACCGGTATCGATCAGGGTATTGCATTTATATTTCCCGACATTTACATTTAGAAATAAACGCGAATCTTTTAATTCGGCCGAGGCTCTGTCGCTACATTTGTCTCGGCCTGCGCTCCGTTTCCCGCCGTTTGTGCCGCGCGACATGCACAGTCTTTCGTAAAAATATTGTCTTTTCCGCAGAAGGAACAAAATTTGCGCCACTTATTTCTACAGTTTTGTCTCAAGTGACCTTGCTGTTTACATTTCCAGCAAGTCTTTGACCTATCATACGGCGCATCGTTTACTGTATTTATTTTATTTGATTCGTTGCGCGGTTTTTTATCCTCTATTTTTATGAGTTTGAGCGTTTATTCTATTCGCTCTACTTTCTTAATTAAATCCACCGAGGAGTTTACGCTATCGCGACTAACGTATAACCGTAACTCCGGTTTCATATTATAATATAGATTATCGAGCTGCTCTTTGGCTCCAATCTTTCCGTGACGGCGGATCATTGTAGACAATGCTGTAACGTATGCACGCATTGTTTTGTTTGTGGCTGGTCTTCTCTTTCTTATCTGCGCGTACAAGTTTCTCGTCTCTTTATATTCCTTATATTCTCTTATATTCCTGAACTAAAGGAGCGCTTCTCCTCGCAACAATTCTGGAAATCCTTGGATTATTTGTTGCTCCGTGATCTCGTACGCGCGTCTAAGTTCTTCTACTCTCTCGAGGAAAGAGTAAACGTCTTTTCCGTCAAAATGGCAATTCCATTTGCGCATTTGATCTAATACTCTTGCTGTGGAATAACTTTTTTGTGTCACGTAAATTGGCTGTTGTCTTTTGTACTGCTGCTGTCCATCGAATGCGTTAGTCAAATTTTGCACACCTGATCCGCTTGCAATCGGTGTAGATGTCCTCGACTCCTTTACTATTACGTGGACATATTCTGGCTTTTCCTCATCTGCTGTTTTATCTACTTGTTCGTTGTAGTCTTCCGCATCTGCTGGTTTATCGGTAAGCAGCTGAAGATTTTTCCTTATGAAAGCGATCAGACATTTGCGCAATTCGACGACCTTTCCGGATTTCTCGATATTAAATTTCGTTAATAAATCTACTAGTTCTTCGCGTTTCAAACGGTAAATCCACGCTACGCCTATTTTCCCCGACATTTTGATTTTAATTAAAAAAAACTTTAATTAAAAAAAAAAACGATTCTGAGAGTCTTTGATACGTGCGGGTATCTTTTCGGACTTTACCGATTAAAACAAAAAAAATCTAAAAAAGAAACAAACGCAAGAAAATTAGGAAAAAAATCTGCCTTGAAATGGCTTTCCTAAATTTGTTTAAATTAAATTACACTCCGCATGTATTTCCTCTCTGACGCACATAACTTTATTCGATACCAAAAACAAACTCATTTCGCTTAACCTACCCATCACCTACGTATATTTCAAATTACTTAATTCAAACTTAAATTCTTAAAACTACTGATCATCTCGTCAATTATTTTTTCGACTTTATCTACTCTACTTTCTAATTTTGCCAAGCGTGCCGTAATGCTTTTCGCTATATTAAACAATTGCCGTTTTAAAATGTTATTCTCCAGTCATAAAGTCTCTAACTCTTTACCATAATATACTAATGTCTCTTGTTGTTCGAAAACCGTCTCTGGTAAATCTTCAACGTTTGCTTCTATTTGGTTGAATCGGCCCCGTAGCCGAAATTCGGAGCCAAACTCATCATAAAAATCCTGCATTATTATTACGCTATACAAGAGACAAAGAGAAAGAAAAAAATTTTTTTACTTAATATCATTATCACTAAGCCAACCTCCTAAACCACCATAGCCTGTTCGGGAGCCATGTAACAATCGGGTTTCTTATGGGGTAGGAGGAGGTGTTCCGTTTGACCCTGAACTCAATACGTTCAGGAGCACTACTCGCGAACGGGCTCAGTACGCCCGTTGAAACCCCAAGTTGCAACGCTTAACACGAGCGCAACTCTAAATCGATACGAGCTCAATGCGCTCGAAACCCCTTTGCGCGGCACTTAAATAGTAAATACGATTTTTCCACTATGCGGAAATAAATGAAATTCACTTTGTTTACACTTAAAAAACTATTCTTAATATTTATTTATCTGAGAAAAGAATACAAAAAATCACTTCGCTTATATATTTATTCTACGGTTTTCTTTGAGTGCGCTCAGCGCTACACATCAATACGGCTTCGCTCTGCCTTCTTTATCGGTAATCCTATAACATAGAAAAGAACATAAACGATTATCGCAACAAAATATCAATTTTACTACGGGTCGCGTCAAGCCCAATTGCACGCACTCATTACGTGCGGTAATCTTCCCTTAGGGTTGGAGCTCGGCTCAGTGCACCGAGTGGACTCCTTCGACAGTTAGCTCTCGCTCGCTCCCAGCCGCTCGATTTGAGGCGCGCTCGGTGGGAGAGACGGGTTGTCATGACAACGTCTTTCCACGGGTGGGAAGGCGTCGCGTAGTGGGGACGCTCGGGAGCGCACTTGCTCTCCGGCCTTCGCGGTCACGCTAACGCAAGTATATATTAAATATACGCGCGTTTGCGTACCGACTTAAATTTGTAACAAAGCTATTGCTCGCGCTGTCGAGCAATACCTTTGGTACAACATTAGGATTAAGTTTTTCTCTGATCACGAATATTAAGTCATTTTTTTCAAAAAACAACTCCTAGTCGGTGTAAGTGGACAATAAATGTGATAAATTGATATTTTTTTTCAAAAAATTGATGTTTTGGATACTGTTCTGGAGGTTTTCCGCTACATGAATCACAGAACTAATTTGACGAGAAACGTGTGCGTAGGCGTAAAACACTTTAAAACTTTATTTAAAATATTTTTTTGGAAGACAAAAATAAAAATAGATATCGCCACTATCTAGTATCCAACATCTCATTATCGAAGTGGCGAAGTATTAACGAAAATTTTACAAACTTAATTGATTAACCCATTAAAACTCTAAGGCACTTCTTAAAAGAAGCTAAAAATAAATTAATGGAGTTCATGAATATCGCTATACGTACGTTCTAACTTACTTTATGATCAGGAGTCGAAAAAAGATCTAGTTTTGTGTTTCTTGTAGTGGAAAACCTCCAAAACAGTATCCAAAACATCGATTCTTTGAAAAAAAATATCAATTTATCACGTTTATTGTCCACTTACGCCGACTAGGAGTTGTTTTTTGAAAAAAAAATGACTTAAAATTCGTGATCAGAGTAAAACTTGATTTTAATGTCATTTTAATCAAATTTGAAGCAAATTTTCACTTTTCGCAATTTTCTGCCTTTTCAATGCTGTATGGTGGATTGAAATTTCTATAAAAAAAAATCGAAATATGGTTTTCGATGTATTTTTTCCCGTAGAATTTGATTTTGATGACAAAAAAATAAAATTTTTCCTTTTTTTAATTAAAAAAAAACATAAATAACCGTAAAAAAATGAGATTTTTTGAGCACAACCCCATAAAAATGTAGCTGGACCCTACTTTTTTATTGCAAATTCGGATTAGCGTCGAAAAATACATAAGAATATATAGGGCTGGTCATTGCACAAACACTTTTTTTTTTTTTGTGGGCCTGTTTTATCGATCCTGATTTCAAACCTAAAATTGAGCCTGCATTGGATTGCATCTCAAAAGAAACAGAACTTACTTCGTCCACGTTATTGTTTCTGGATAACGCTAAAAGTAAGGTAAATTTTTTTAAGATCAATATTTTTAAGGTCGTTGTAACACTGGGGTTATGAGGCTATTGATTATTCTATCAGAAAATGCAAATAAATAGCAAACACAGAATTTCTTAGCATATGACCTTGAAATGACCTTCTAAGGTTAAAAAAAATTCGAATTACCGATTTGAACGTAAAATTTTCCGCTCATTCCGAATTCGTTGTCAAAACTAGGGGTTCTCATTTAAAAAAATTACTTTAACCTTCAAATAACCTTGAAAGTAAAGTGTGATGTCAGAACTAATTCCACGGATAGATGGCCTCCTTTATACCGAACAACTTCTGTAAGAACAATTGTTTGTTTTAGAATTTATCTGTACGTAATGTCTAATAATCTGCTATGGATTCATTATCTAGAAAGAAAGATGGTGTTCGAAATGTTCCGGACCCCCCACTTATAACATAAAGTAAGCATTTTGGAAAAAAATGTTAAATACAAAAGTTGTTAAGTTTTGAAGGTTGAACTAAATGATGACCTTGGATTTGTTATTGGTTATCATTTTCAAGGTCATTTAAAGGTCATCTCCAGTTTTTTAAATCGGGACCCCTATTTCTTATTTCAGATTCTGAAAGAGCACAAAATTTTACATCTGGATATGTACCCACGTTATGGCTCAAAATGACCTACAGAGGTCATTTAGTGGTTAAATGATTATTTAGTAGCAGAAAGCCAAGAAATCCCGATTATTAAGAACTTTGAGCGTATCTGACCAATACTAAAGTAATTTGATTTTGCAAGACAAACTTTATGGTGGCGTTAAATTGACATTGCCCTTGATTTTCAAGGTCATTTGAAGGTTAACTTTAGTTTTCCAAATTAAGCCTCCTAGTTGTAATTCTCCATTTTGCACCAGCGCTAAATTCTGCATTAGGATTGTAGAAGGTGTAATTGACACTGGCGTAAAATAAGCCTTAGGCCAGACAACCACATAACTCGGGCGAGAAAATGATAAATAAAAAAATGTCTAATCAAAATAAGCCTTAGGCCCAACAACTACATACCTCGGGGGGGGGGGGGGGGGGGGGGAAATGATAAATAAAAAAATGTCTAATCAAAATAAGCCTTAGGCCCAACAACTACATACCTCGGGGGAGAAAATGATAAATAAAAAAATGTCTAATCAAAATGAGCCTTATTGATCAGGCACGGGAGGTACAACTAATTAAGGTAACATCATGGGTGATCCAGCCAACTAAGGCAAGACCATCGGCGGCCCAGCCTACTAAGACAAGAACACTAGCGGCCCAGTCAGCTAAGGCAGGACTATCGGCGGCCCAGCTAACTAAATCAAGACAGTGGACTATTCGCCCAAACGGAATTTTTTTAAAATGTCGTTGACAGGAACTTTTTACAACAACTGTTCAAATTGTTGCCCATTAACAGTTTGGCAATGTGCTAACCGATTGTAAAAGGCTGCAACAACATTTCGCAAGATTTGCTGAGGTATCAAGTCTATTTCATCAGTGATTCTTTGGCGTAATTCATCCAAGTCACGTGGTTTTATAACATAAACTTTATCCTTCAAGTATCCCCAAAGGAAGTAATCAAGAGGCGTTAGGTCTGGGGACCGAGGTGGCCATTCAATTGTACCTCTCCGCCCAATCCATCTATCATGAAATGTTGCATCTAAATATCGGCGAACATGAATACCGTAGTGTGCAGGAGCACCATCCTGTTCGAAGTAAATTTCGTCCAGATTTCCACCCGTTAAATTCCGTATAGCAGGTATAATTTGGTCTCGAAGCATGTTTTCATACATTGCAGCATTTAAATTACCTTCAATAAAGAAAGGGCCAAGTACTCTTCCATTAAATATGCCAGCCCAAACATTTACTTTTTCAGGATGTTGCGTGTGGTCCGCTCTCATCCAATGTGGATTGATATTACTCCAGTATCGACAATTATGTCTGTTCACTGTTCCGCTTAACTCAAACGTGGCTTCATCAGAGAAAACAATGTTATTGAGGAGCAAAGGATCATCAGATATCATTTGCATCATTACATCACAAAACTCTACCCTTCTATCAAAATCATCTTCAGATAATTCCTGTACAAACTTTAATTTGAAAGGATGCCATTAGTTGAGTTTCAAAATTTTGTGCACAGATGCAGCTCCCATTTCATGCTGTTGTGCACAACGTCTGATGCTGCAATGGGGGTTCTCAATAAATGATTGTAATACGTCTAAGCTCTTTTCATCATTAGACGATGATTTGGATCTACCTGATTTAGGACGATCTTTAATACCATCTGTCTCTTCAAAACGTCTAATTGTACGAATTACGGTACTTTTTGAAATAGGGTTGTTTTCTTCAACTCTGAATGTTTCATTGAATAAACGCTGTACCTGTTTGTAACCTCTCTCTTGATCACCCCACCCTCGCATCATCAACAAAGATATTCTTTCTCGTTCAGTAAGATGTGCCATTTTTCACTACGATTAAAAGTACAATTATTGAAAATTAATACAATTATCTGAATTTCGAAGTAAGAGAACTTCACTTAACTCTTGAAAACAGAAAAGTAAATAGGAGTAAACAATTGTTAATTAACAATTATAAATGAACTGATTCCTAAAAAGAATAGTGAGCAAAATCTTCTAAGGTACAAGTAACGATCCTGAAAATGCTATGAATCATGCGTAGAAACTCGTAACCCTTGCAAAAAATTATTGCAATAAAAACTGTTCATGTAAAACGGTTAGATTATTTTGCTTTTGAAATTAATAACCCCCAAGTGTCCTATGTAGATCATTTCGAGCCATGACGTGGATATTGTACATATCTCCAGACCTAAAATTTAATGCTCCTCCAGAATCCGGAATACAAAATGAGTCCCTTTTTAATAAGCTGAAGATAACTTTCAAATGACCTTAAAAATGAAGGCCAATTTTAAAGTGACCATAAAGTTCGTCCTAGAAAATCAAATTATGTACTTTAGTATTAAAGTACGAAATTTTTTTTTTCTTTTCGTCAAATACACCCAAAGTTCTTAATAATCGGGATTTCTTGGCTTTCTGCTACTAAATAATCATTTAACCACTAAATGACCTCTGTAGGTCATTTTGAGCCATAACGTGGATACATATCCAGATGTAAAATTTTGTGCTCTTTCAGAATCTGAAATAAAAAATAGGGGTCCCTATTTAAAAAACTGAAGATGACCTTTAAATGACCTTGAAAATGATAACCAATAACAAATCCAAGGTCATCATTTAGTTCAACCTTCAAAACTTAACAACTTTTGTATTTAACATTTTTTTCCAAAATGCTTACTTTATGTTATAAGTGGGGGATCCGGAACATTTCGAACACCTTGTATATTAAACAAAAGAGGGATCTAGTAATATCGCATTATACATACAATAAATAATCCCCATGGCTTTTAAATTTGTCTTAATTTACCTTAAAACGATTTTTAAAATATCTGCAACTACTTAATGAAGGTATACTTTAAATAAGTACTTTTTTTAATAGTTGCATATATATGTGTAAACACAATATTTTCGTACATGTCGATAACTAGATACTATTTAAGGGTACTTCATACTTCAATACTGTACACAAAGTGTTGAACCTTATTTAGGTTTATTCTATTACTGTGATAAGATATGATTTGTTAATTGCAAATTTTTTAATGTGTTAGAAGGTAAGATGTAAAGCTGTTCAGCGGTTTAAAAGTGTCGTACCTTATTTAAGTATATTTTGTATTTCTTTCATAAGAATTCATAGGTGTAGTGCAAGTTTTAGTAATTCTTAAACGGCTTTATTAACAAATTTTTTCTATATAACAAATTCATAGATTAGCACACCAATATCCTCTTAGTTAATATATTTTATTATTTATTTTTATTTATATTTGTCATAGTATCTTTGTAATTTGAACCTTCATTACAAATGCAATTATTCCATTATTATTCTTTTAAATATGAGATAATTTAGTTAAGACAGCTTTATTCACTCTTAACTAATTTCAAGTTGTTTATATCAGCATCCGCATCAGCTAACCTTAGCACTGCTCGCCTTTGGAGGTCTCGCCATTGCAAACAACATTTTACGAAACATTTTTTTGTGCGCTTATTTAATTTATCTTCAACGAAGGGAAGAAATGAAGTTTGGAGGAATGGATATTCCTTCAAATTAGATAAAGAAATGAAAGGAAATAGGTAAGTCAAGTTTATTTATTATATTCTCTAAATTCCATTCAGTGAACGCTCACTGTTTTTCAGTGAATATTCACTATTTCCATTAGTGAGGATCAGGTCACTGTTTTAAAGTGAATATCCACTGAATGGATAAGTGAAAACCTTCACAAATAAAACAGCGAATATTCACCGAAGAATCTGTGAATATTCACTGAAAAAGAACAGAGCCCGATCATTGTCTCAATAACCAAGATCGGGGTGGGCATCCGTGTAGACGACGTCCCGTTGTCCTGAGAGTGTTCCTGGACACCTGCACATCGTCTACAGGAACAGAGCCCGATTTTTGTCTCAATAATCAAGATCGAGGTAGGCTTCCCTGTAGACGACGTCCTGTCGTCCTAAGAGTGTTCCTAGAAACCTGGACATCGTCTACAGGAACAGCGCCCGATTTTTTTCTCAAAGACCAAGTGCGGGGTGGGCTTTCCTGTAGACGACGTCCCGTCGTCCTAAGAGTGTTCCTAGAAACCTAGACATCGTCTACAGGAAGAGAGCCAGATTTTTTTCTCAATGACCAAGTGCGGGGTGGGCTTCCCTGTAGACGACGTCCCGTCGTCCTGAGGGTGTTCCTGGACGCCTGGACATCGTCTACAGCAACAGCGCCCGATTTTTTTCTCAAAGACCAAGCGCGGGGTGGGCTTCCCTGTAGACGACGTCCTGTCGTCCTGAGAGTGTTCCTGGATACCGGGACATCGTCTACAGGAACAGCGCCCGATTTTTTTCTCAAAGACCAAGCGCGGGGTGGGCTTCCCTGTAGACGACTTCCCGTCGTCCTGAGGGTGTTCCTGGACACCTGGACATCGTCTGCAGAAAGAGAGACCGATTTTGTTCTCAAAGATCAAGTGCGGGGTGGCTTCCCTGTAGACGACGTCCTGTCGTCCTAAGAGTGTTCCTAGAAACCTAGACATCGTCTACATGAAGAGAGCCAGATTTTTTTCTCAATGACCAAGTGCGGGGTGGGCTTCCCTGTAGACGACGTTCCGTCGTCCTGAGAGTGTTCCTGGATACCGGGACATCGTCTACAGGAACAGCGCCCGATTTTTTTCTCAAAACCAAGCGCGGGGTGGGCTTCCCTGTAGACGACTTCCCGACGTCCTGAGGGTGTTCCTGGACGCCTGGACATCGTCTACAGCAACAGCGCCCGATTTTTTTCTCAAAGACCAAGCGCGGGGTGGGCTTCCCTGTAGACGACGTCCTGTCGTCCTGAGAGTGTTCTTGGACACCTGGACATCGTCTGCAGAAAGAGAGACCGATTTTGTTCTCAAAGATCAAGTGCGGGGTGGGCTTCCCTGTAGACGACGTCCCGTCGTCCTAAGAGTGTTCCTAGAAACCTGGACATCGTCTACAGGAAGAGAGCCAGATTTTTTTCTCAATGACCAAGTGCGGGGTGGGCTTCCCTGTAGACGACGTTCCGTCGTCCTGAGAGTGTTCCTGGACACCGGGACATCGTCTACAGGAACTGCGCTCGATTTTTTTCTCAAAGACCAAGCGCGGGGTGGGCTTCCCTGTAGACGACTTCCCGTCGTGCTGAGGGTGTTCCTGGACACCTGGACATCGTCTACAGGAAGAGAGCGCGATTTTTTTTTTCAATGACCAAGTGCGGGGTGGGATTCCCTGTAGACGAAGTTCCGTCGTCCTGAGAGTGTTCCTGGATACCGGAACATCGTCTACGAGAACAGCGCCCGATTTTTGTCTCAATAACCAAGATCGGGGTGGGCTTCTCTGTAGACGACGTCCTGTCGTCATGAGAGTGTTCTTGGACACCTGGACATCGTCTGCAGGAAGAGTGCCCGATTTTGTTCTCGAAGATCAAGTGCGGGGTGGCTTCCGTGTAGACGACGTCCCGTCGTCCTAAGAGTGTTCCTAGAAACCTAGACATCGTCTACAGGAAGAGAGCCAGATTTTTTTCTCAATGACCAAGTGCGGGGTGGGCTTCCCTGTAGACGACGTTCCGTCGTCCTGAGAGTGTTCCTGGATACCGGGACATCGTCTACAGGAACAGCGCCCGATTTTTTTCTTAATGACCAAGTGCGGGGTGGGCTTCTCTGTAGACGACGTCCCGTCGTCCTAAGTGTGTTCCTAGAAACCTGGACATCGTCTACAGGAACAGCGCCCGATTTTTTTCTCAAAGACCAAGCGCGGGGTGGGCTTCCCTGTAGACGACTTCCCGTCGTCCTGAGGGTGTTCCTGGACGCCTGGACATCGTCTACAGCAACAGCGCCCGATTTTTTTTTCAATGACCAAGTGCGGGGTGGGCTTCCCTGTAGACGACGTCCCGTCGTCCTGAGAGTGTTCTTGGACACCTGGACATCGTCTTCAGGAACAGAGCCCGATTTTTGTCTCAATAACCAAGATCGGGGTGGGCTTCTCTGTATACGACGTCCTGTCGTCCTGAGAGTGTTCTTGGACACCTGGACATCGTCTGCAGGAAGAGAGCCCGATTTTGTTCTCAAAGATCAAGTGCGGGGTGGCTTCCCTGTAGACGACGTCCCGTCGTCCTGAGGGTGTTCCTGGACGCCTGGACATCGTCTACAGCAACAGCGCCCGATTTTTTTCTCAAAGACCAAGCGCGGGGTGGGCTTCCCTGTAGACGACGTCCTGTCGTCCTGAGAGTGTTCCTGGATACCGGGACATCGTCTACAGGAACAGCGCCCGATTTTTTTCTGAAAGACCAAGCGCGGGGTGGGCTTCCCTGTAGACGACGTCCTGTCGTCCTGAGAGTGTTCTTGGACACCTGGACATCGTCTGCAGAAAGAGAGACCGATTTTGTTCTCAAAGATCAAGTGCGGGGTGGGCTTTCCTGTAGACGACGTCCCGTCGTCCTAAGAGTGTTCCTAGAAACCTGGACATCGTCTACAGGAAGAGAGCCAGATTTTTTTCTCAATGACCAAGTGCGGGGTGGGCTTCCCTGTAGACGACGTTCCGTCGTCCTGAGAGTGTTCCTGGACACCGGGACATCGTCTACAGGAACTGCGCCCGATTTTTTTCTCAAAGACCAAGCGCGGGGTGGGCTTCCCTGTAGACGACTTCCCGTCGTCCTGAGAGTGTTCCTGGATACCGGGACATCGTCTACAGGAACAGCGCCCGATTTTGTTCTCAAAGATCAAGTGCGGGGTGGGCTTCCCTGTAGCCGACGTCCCGTCGTCCTAAGAGTGTTCCTAGAAACCTGGACATCGTCTACAGGAAGGGAACCAGATTTTTTTCTCAAAGACCAAGCGCGGGGTGGGCTACCCTGTAGACGACTTCCCGTCGTCCTGAGGGTGTTCCTGGACACCTGGACATCGTCTACAGGAAGAGAGCGCGATTTTTTTTTCAATGACCAAGTGCGGGGTGGGCTTCCCTGTAGACGACGTTCCGTCGTCCTGAGAGTGTTCCTGGATACCGGGACATCGTCTACGAGAACAGCGCCCGATTTTTTTCTCAAAGACCAAGCGCGGGGTGGGCTTCCCTGTAGACGACGTTCCGTCGTCCTGAGAGTGTTCCTGGATACCGGGACATCGTCTACGAGAACAGCGCCCGATTTTTTTCTCAAAGACAAAGCGCGATGTGGGCTTCCCTGTAGACGACGTCCCGTCGTCCTGTGGGTGTTCCTGGACACCTGGACATCGTCTACAGCAACAGAGCCCGATTTTTGTCTCAATAACCAAGATCGGGGTGGGCTTCTCTGTAGACGACGTCCTGTCGTCCTGAGAGTGTTCTTGGACACCTGGACAGCGTCTGCAGGAAGAGAGCCCGATTTTGTTCTCAAAAATCAAGTGCGGGGTGGGCTTCCCTGTAGACGACGTCCCGTCGTCCTAAGAGTGTTCCTAGAAACCTGGACATCGTCTACAGGAAGAGAGCCAGATTTTTTTCTCAATGACCAAGTGCGGGGTGGGCTTCCCTGTAGACGACGTTCCGTCGTCCTGAGAGTGTTCCTGGATACCGGGACATTGTCTACAGGAACAGCGCCCGATTTTTTTCTTAATGACCAAGTGCGGGGTGGGCTTCACTGTAGACGACGTCCCGTCGTCCTAAGTGTGTTCCTAGAAACCTGGACATCGTCTACAGGAACAGCGCCCGATTTTTTTCTTAATGACCAAGTGCGGGGTGGGCTTCCCTGTAGACGACGTCCCGTCGTCCTAAGAGTGTTCCTAGAAACCTGGACATCGTCTACAGGAACAGCGCCCGATTTTTTTCTCAAAGACCAAGTGCGGGGTGGGCTTCCCTGTAGACGACGTCCCGTCGTCCTGAGGGAGTTCCTGGACACCTGGACATCGTCTACAGTAACAGAGCCCGTTTTTGTAGATCTCCAAAACATGTTTTCGCGAAGTTTCAACAAAATTTAAAATTTTTCTATTACAAAGCTTCCTCTATGAGGAAGCAATTAGTTATCAAATACTTTTCTTAATTTCAGATATTTTGCATGCATCAAATCTGGTAAAAAAAGCCTTAATTGCCACGGGCGATTAATTGTATATAGAAATGGCAAGGAAAAGCCTACTGGTATTCATAATCATGAGGCAGATTTGTTAGGAGCTAGAAAACAAGTGTTCTGTAATGCATTAAGAACGGCATCGGAAAGGGAGAGCACGCCTCTGAAACAAATTTTTGATAGACTCAAAATTGAGTAAGATTTCTTCTTATGTACATCTTATAACTTACATATACCTATCGAAAATAAGCAAATAAACAAAACTACTAATAATTAATATTTTACACAGCCTCACCAAAGACGATTCGCTAACTTTTTTTTGGTGGGTCTTTGGTGAGGCAGGATAAAAATATTAACATTTCATCCCCCGTTATTGGGATGTTTCTGTTCGTCAATCGGCTAGATAAAAATTTAGGTGGCGCGTATTAAAGTAAAGAATATTTTACGGAAAATAAAGTTGGCCAATCGTCTTTGGTGAGGCTGGGTAAAAATATTAATATTTCATCCTTCGTTAGGGGTAGCTTTGGATATTCGCTTATTTTCTGTAGGTGTATACAAGCTATATGCTATTTTAAAAAAATTCTGGTGATCATGTTATCTTTTTTTAAAAAAATTATTTAAGCTCGAAAGTAATCATAACTTTTCTGCAATTTATGACTTTATGGTTAAATTAATTAATTTAGATATCAAGATGTGTCAGTAAAAATTTCATGTTATCCAACGATGAGAAGAACAATGTTGAAGTGACGCCGCCGAGTCCAAAAAAGAGGAACCGGAAAAATTGAACATATAACGGACTATATGAAATTTTTCGAATCCGCTGAAGGAAATTCCTTACTCTTTTATGACGAGAAAAACAATCGCCATCTCAAATGTTATCCGGTAGATGATGGAGAAAAACACCATCTTATACTTTATGATGATTCTTTTTTAGAGAAGCTTATGAACTCTAAAACCCTGCACGTTGATGCCACCTTTCAAAGTCGTCCGTGCATGAAAGGTGTAACGCAGCTAATGACGGTACTTGCGCGTTATTCCGATCGAGTAAATTATATTTTACATTTACACTAATATTTACTATTATTGTGCTGAGAGACCGATGCGAGTAGAATTTTGTTACTTACAAAGAAATATCTTAAATTCAAATAAGCAAAAAATAGAAAGTAATTGCCATTTTAAGACCAAACTTTAACAAAACCTCATAATTTTTTTTAAATAACCAATTAAGTGGATCTCTTTAAGATTTGAGGGCTAGTTAATATAGTTTAAATTTCTATTCAATATTAGGCTTTCCCTTGCATTTGGGTGCTTATGGGAGAGAAAACCACAACGGCATACACAAAAGTTTTTGAGGCTATAAAATATAATATTTGGATTGACTTTACTTTAAAATTTTACGTAAGATCTTACGTAAGAACTTACGTAAAATCTTACGTAAGATTTTTCAATAGGGAGTAATTATTGTGTACGTGTTGTGTATACTATTTTTTAACATGCCGTGGGCGAAACACAGTCATAAAGGAAACTCAAATTTAAGATGCAGCTATATTAGCAGATGAGCATCCATCAGATAGCGATGATGTCGGGACTGAAGAAGCAAGCGATGAGGAGACTTCGTATGGTAGGTAACCTTTTATTTGTTTTATAAACAAAATAATTATAATTTGATTTACATTAATTTATATTTCCAGCTTTCGATCGACAACCGGCAGAAGTTTCTAATCAAGTTTTGGCGATGGATTCGCCAATTGTTTCGCCAATTGAAGTACCGGATGTGGAAATCTGCGCACTACAAGGTAATGTCATCGACATATAAAAATAACAAAAATCGCAATATTTTCATGTTTTTTGTTTTATTAGACTTGTCATTTGGATATTAGAATATTAAAATTATACATTAACAGATTTATTTCAGTTTTATTAGAACCGTTATCACCTGCCGTGCCTTGGAGAATTTTCGAATCGGAAAATGAAGAGGTTAAAGAAGAGCTGGTTGTTCCTTCCTCCTCATTTGCGCCGAAGAGCTACAAACCCAGCTTTGCTGAGAGCAACCAAAGTGAGGTAGAGAAAGCTAGTTGCTCCAAAGATGAAGGTAAAATATTAAAATTTAGTTGTAGTATATTAAGGGGGGTTTGGACCTATAATTTTTTTTTTGTTTTTTACCTGAAAAATTAAAAGTATTATATAAAATAAATTGCTTGTTATATATTATATAACTATAACTAATTATTTACAAAATGAGCTTAGAGAAAAGTCTCTAAACTGATTTTATGCTACGCTATGCTTGATTTAAAAAAAAGCCATTGGCGTAACCTACAGGTCCCATTTGTGCATGGATCTTGATGTACGAATGCTTAAATTGTTGGTATTTGATGTCATTCTGGTCTGAAGAGTTGTAGAATTTAAAATTATTTGAGTAAGTAGTTGCAAAAGTTCAAAATCCTCTTATATTTCTTTAATTTTCTTTAATTTCATAAATTTATGCAGTTTTTGAACTTTTGCAACTACTTACTCAAATAATTTTAAATTCTACAACTCTTCAGACCAGAATGACATCAAATACCAACAATTTAAGGCTTTGTACATCATGATCCATGCACAAATGGGACCTATAGGTTACGCCAATGGTCTTTTTTTAAATCAAACATAGCGTAGCATAAAATGAGTTTAGAGACTTTTCTCTAAGCTCATTTTGTAAATAATTAGTTATAGTTATATAATATATAACAAGCAATTTATTTTATAAATAATTTTTATTTTTCAGGTAAAAAACAAGAAAAAATTTGTAGGTCCAAACCCCCCTTAAGTTACGCATGTAGCGTAGTTGCTGCACAAGCATAAAGTTTACTTCTCGCCCGAGTCTTCACAAATTCGTGAGTTTTAGTGATATTACGTACTTATATCCGGCGCAATTGTGTAAATCACTAAAACGCATGAATTCGCAAAGACGAATAAGAGAAGAAAAGTCCGCTTACCTTACACTATTTTTTGTAATTGCTATACGGAAAGTTAGTACTAAATAAATAACATGTATCTGAAATATGTAACGTTATCGATAACGAAAATATATATTTTTTTCAAATGGCGTTCAGACGCTAATTTTTTTTCTAAACGACTTTAGAAAAAAATTAGCGTCTGAACACCATTGGGACGGGAGTAGTATTCTTTTGAAAAATTCATCCCCCATGAAAGGGATGAATGTGTTTTTTGATTCCCTTTATAATTTGTTTATAATCATTTGGGACCAGAAAAAGTCGTTTAGAAAAAAAAAACTGGTGTCTGAACGCTATTTAAAAAAAAAATATGTATTTTCGTTATCGATAACGTTACAAATTTCAGATACATTTGTCTAACACAAAAGAGGTACAATTTCTGTTGTAATCAGAGCTGTTTTTATAAAAATAAATTTTGGTTTACAGTATCTCCTAAGAGAAAAAAAATAAGGCTGCATGTTTTGACTGCTGCATCAAAGGCGAAGAATGAAAATGACTTATCGCACAAAATAGGTGATTACAAACAAATTTTAAGAAAAGAATGTTAGATTCAGTTAGAACTTATGACTTTTAATGGGTTAATAAATAATGTATACTAGCAATAAATAAATGTTGTGATTTGGAGGTTAGAGTGCTATAAAAGTCTATATAATTTGAGAAGGTTAATAATTTATATTTCTTTTTTTTAAATCTTTCGGCGTTTCAAAGAAAAGAAGGAAAGAGGAAAATAACAAAAAACAAAAAATATTTTGCTTAATAAAATTATTGGAATTCTTGATTTATTGCTTTTAATTCTTCAAATTCTGGCCCTTGTCCGTTAGGAAAACCGGTACCAATTAATTGGCACTTTGATTCCTCAAACATGTTTTTAAACTGCTTTTTTTATTGTATTATAATAATAACTTCTGCTATTTTATTAATATTTGGTTTACGTTATTATTTAAAGCATTTACATAAATGCTTTTATAAATTTAATCGCGTTTTATAAGCTATTCAATGAACTTATACGAGATAAATAAAGTAATGTATTTTTTCTAAAACCTAGTAAAATCCAGCGTGCTTCGCGCACTCAATGTTCTCTTTACGCTGTTTTTTTCTAAGCAGTTCTTCTACATAATACATTCTGATTTTTTACTTCAAATAATATCGTAGCAATATTTAATTTTTCAACAAATTTAGTTAATAAAAATTACAGTTAAAAAAGTTTAATACAGTATTTATTTTATTAAATAGCTTAATGGAAAACTAAAATCTTTACGAATTGAACTTTGGCGTCAAAAGAAAATCCGTTCCTATATTTTTCGATCAATTACATTTATGAATTACTTAAATGCTTCTAAACAAAAACCATTACTTTATTAAGATACGAGCAAAATTAAACGCGCTCAAGTTCCTTTCTTTATTGTTTATTCCGTGTTCATTTTTGAGGTTAGAAATTTTGAATTTCAGCGCCATTCCGGAATATAAGTACGAACCAATCGAGTTCATGGTTTCGAGGCTTCACAACATCCGGTCATCACTTTTTTAAGAGAAGAAATATCAAGTCATTTTTACGCAAACAATCATTGAACGAAAAGAAACATTATGTCCATTTTTTATTTTTCTCTAAAACTAGTAATAAAATATTATTAAAAATATAATTCAAAGATATTTATATGCTTTATTATCAGAAATTTTTTCTAAGCATTTCACACATTAGTTTCGCAGAAATAAGATTTACAAAAAAGTGCATATAAAAATGCAAAGATCAAAATTTTTGAAACTGTAAAAGGTAAATAATTTTTGGTTCACTACAAGCTCGACGAAAGTACCCGTTTCCCGCCCGGCGGCGTTTTGAAAACATGGTAATTTCGACTCTCTGTTGGTGAAAAATAGTATACGCACCACGGGAAGTAAAAAAGAATGCCTCTAATAACATGTTAATCAATTTACGTGCGATTTGAAACCATTCTTATTTTACCTCCCTTGGTACGTAATATACTATTATTTAATGATAGGTAGTTTTTATGGTCTTTAAACTACTTTCCACGAAGCCATGGATATTTACGGGCGGCCTCGTTAGTGTCTAAGCGGTCACTGACCCGCTTAAGAAAATTCAATTTTTTTTTAAATTTGGATAAATGGCCGCCACACTTAAAACCATGTTGCTTTGATTCAGTTTTTGATATTGAATTTGATGGGCTGGCGAGCAATTGCTGAAGCACTAGCAAGGCCGACCGTAAATGTGCATGTCTTGGTGGAAAGCCATTTTCCACCAAAGCAACATGGTTTTAAGTGTGCGGCCTCATGGCATATAAATTTAAAAATTGAATTCGCTGCGCAGACCAAAAATCGCTTGAACACTAGCGAGGTTGTCAATAAATGTGTATGGCTTGGTGGAAAGCCATTTTCCACCAAAGCGAACATGGTTTTGAGTGTAGCGGCCCTATATCCTAATTTTAAAAATGTTGAATTTGATGGGCGGGCGAGCAATTGCTGAAACCTTATCGAGGCCGCCCAATATCCATGGCTTGCTTTAAAAAATAGTTTAAAGAGCATGAAAACTATCTATCATTAAATAATAGTATATTACGTACCAAGGGAGGTAAAATAAGAATGGTTTCAAATCGCACGTAAATTCTTGATGAAGAATAGCAACACCTATGAATTCTTGTTAAAGTAATACAGAATATACTTAAATAAGATACAACACTTTTAAACCGCCGAACAGCTTTAAATCGTACCTTCTAGTACATTAAAAAATTTGCATTTAACTAATCATATCTTATCAAAGTAATAGAATAAACCTAAATAAAGTACAACAATTTGTGTAAAGTATTGAAGTATGAAGTACCCTTAAATAGTATCTTGTTATTCGGCATGTACGAAAATATTGTGTGTATACATCTGTATGCAACTATTAAAAAAGTACTTATATAAAGTATACCTACATTAAGTAGTTGCAGATATTTTAAAAATCGTTTTAAGGTAAATTAAGACAAATTTAAAAGCCATGGGGATTATTTATTGTATGTATAATGCGATATTACTAGATCCCTCTTTTGTTTAATATATATAGGTAACTTCAAAATTATTAGGCAAAAGATCCATTCGGCGAAAAGGCCTAGTCTCGAAGAATGTGCAATGTTGCCATACCTCATTACTTATAAACATAAACAAATTATCGGCCGTACGGTCAGCGCTCAGTTACTGTGAAAATTACAGATGACGCCTTTGTGAAATTATCGACGTGATGATTGCACATTTGAAGTTGATATAATCTTATTGTTATCTGCTGTTTACTTCTAAAATAATGACATGAGGCCCCGAGATGTAATACCATGTTGCTTTGGTGGAAAATGACTTCTTACCAACCCATGCACATTTTCGGGCGACCACGCTAGTGTTTTAGCGATTATTGGCCCGCTTATAAAAATTGAAAATTTTCTGAAATATGACATGAAGCTCCAGAGACTTAATACCATAAAATGATTTTCCACCAAAGCAACATGTTTTAAGTTTGGCAACCTTATATCATTATTTTGGAAATTTTTCAATTACCTAAGGGAGCCAGAAATAGAGCGAACAATAGCGGGGATTCGAAAATTTGCATGGTGTCGTGGAAAATTATGGTCATCTAAAGCAACATTGTATTAGGTCTGGAAGCCTCATGTCATAATCTCAGACTATTTTCATTTTCTTAAACGGGTCAATAATCGCTAAAACACCAGCGTTGCCGCGCGAAAATTTGCTCGGCTTGGTGGAAAGTCATTTTCCGCCAAAGCAACATGGTATTACGGCTCCTGGTCATTATTTTAGAAGCAAAGCAGATAACAATAAGATTAAAGAAAGATTAAGATAGTTTATCTCTCGGTGGTCGAATGTGCAATCATCACGTCGATAATTTCACAAAGGCGTCATCTGTAATTTTCATAGCGACTGAGCGCTGACCGTATGTCCGATAATTTGTTTATGTTTATAAGTAATGAGATATGGCAACATTGCACATTATTCCAGCTAAAGTTGCGCCAGAATTGGTCACCTTAAATAGTTAATAACTATTTGTAGGATGAAAAATAAATTTTTTTATTGTTTTTCCCATGTACAGCTCGTCACGACGATTCCATCGGTATAATATCGTCAGAAGTTTCAGTACACCGTGTATTATATGGCACATTCCAATAGTTTTCTAAAAAAACCAACAGGATCTATTTTATTTGTCCCAAATTAAAATATGCTATTAAACTGGAGTATTAGGTATAGTACATAAAATAATATACTTGGAAAGCTTTCATTCCTTAGGATTTTTTTAACAAAATTATTTTTAATTTTTAAGATTTTGACTACGTTTAATTAATTGCATAAGTGACATCTTTTATCAAAATTCGATATATGTTAATAGATATAAAAAGTAATTTAAAAGATCTTTCTTTGCATTAGTTAAACATTTCAGTCAAAATTATCTTTGCTATAGAGGAACGCCTAAAATATTAGAAAATCTCAAAACCTGTTTTGTTTACAATGTTTTTTCAAATTTACATGAGAATTTTTTTATACCTATAAAAGCACTATGTACTTTGTAAAGTGAACTTATGAATGCAATGAATTTTTCACTTATTCATGTCTTGAGCGCAATGCTTGAGGCTACTTATCCATTGAACTTCTTAAATGGTCAGGTCAAAAATCTCTGCTTTTGTAGTATTTGGAACAAATAAAATAGATCCCGTTGAGTATTTTTAGAAAACTGCTAGAATGACTCATTTATTTGTCTGTAATTATTTGTTTTATCTGCAAATATGTTAGAGCCATTAAAATGTTTACTTTTTTGTATTTGTTTGCTGATATTTATAATTGTTAAAAAGTATGCCATTTTTTAGAAACTGAAATAGTAGTAGTTAAAGCATTTTATTGAAACTGTATTATTAAAATTTTGTCTACATTCGTTTTTACTTTAATTTATCTTACCTATTTTTGCAACACTTGCAAAAAATATCCAAATCCCAATTATAAAAGGTGTTTCAACCCGATGAAATTCGATTGTAAAGATTTTATATTTTTTTAAATTGTTTATTGGTACTGCAGTTGTTTCATAATTATAAACATTTGTATCTTTATTATAACTGGTAATTAATTTTCCATCTAAAATATCTCGTATGTAATTAAAATTTTGAACATGAGAAAATTGAATGTTACTAAAAACTTGAGGTTTAATAAAAAATTTCAAATTGTAACTTAATTCTTGAAGATTATTAGCAATAACAGAGTTATAAATTTCGGTGGTATGAACAAAGTTCAACAGTCTTAACAGGTTAGATATACAGATCATTATAAGTAGAGTAATAATCTTATTATTCTTTGTTGGAAAGTATTCCTCTGAATTTACTAGTATGTAATTTGGTTTATAAATATATTTATTATATAAAAAATGATTTTTTAAATGCATCAAATTGAATTCACTAAATTTCATTTCTACGTGGAATGCTGTTTATCTGGAAAAGAAATGCATTAGTTTAATTTCTGTTTAGAAAAACGTATTGGAATAGTAAACATAAATAATTTTTATTTGGAAATCTAATTTAAAGAAATATATTTACTTTTAATAGGTATCTAAATGAAGTAATATTTGAATTCCGGGTAAATATTTTTTATTAAGTAAAAAATTAGTATTGCAATAACAAAAATGTAATAGAGTAATACTCATGAAGTAACGATTACAAGAATTCTATGACTTGGCATGCGCCAACTGAGACCAACGAATTGTGCGCACATTGCAGCTAACTCTAATATATTCATTCATACACTTATGCATGCACACATACATATAAACTTCCATATGCATATACATACGATTATTCGAACACGTACCTAAATACAAGCATACAAAATTCCTATATATATCTTCCTATATTATGTAGTTATATAGAAAATCATTCGTACAGTTTCCCCCTCCACGCCCTTGTTCTCCTCTCGCATACCCTCACCCCCCCCCTCCCCACATGAATAATTACCTCACCTCATTTTATGGTAAAAATTCTCCTAGAAATAGGAGTTTTTTATATTATTGAAATAAGGGTCCCCCCTCATCCTTTCCTTAGAGCCCTCGAACACCCCCATACCCTCCATCCCACCCTGAGCTCCCCTCAATTTAATGAAATTAAAAAATATCGATAAAGAAAAACTAGAAAACCTTTTTGTATAGGTTGAAAAAGATGGGAAAATGAAAAGATTATTTTCTGGTAATTGAATTGAAAAGTAAATAAATTCAGAAGTATTGCTCATTCAAAATAGGAAAATAATTTGAGCATCGTCTATAGGTAAAAAAGGGGAAAAAAAGATTATTTTCTAGAAATTAATTCTAAAACTAAATAATTATAAATATATTGCTAAACGAAACAGGAAGACAATATCGCATCGTGTGTAAGTTACAAATAAGGGAAAAAATGAAAAATGGGTGTGCTGATGAGAGGAGCGAGATGATGGTACCTCCCTTAGTACTGTAACTTGGCGCTTTTTCGCCCGTTACATTGCGTGCCAGTTTTATTGGCAGAAAATAGCCAGATGGGTAGTTCCTCCACCGGAAGGGAAATTGTTTATTTTCTGCGGAAGCGCTTCCATTTTTTCAGTCGAAGACACTCATAGACAAATTTTCATGCAGATTTTCACCAAATTGAGTCAGCTACCGATTGCCGTCGTTGTCTGAGGCACCTTGTTACTGTCCAGTCAATCAATAGATGAGTATTGCCTTTTATTTTATTTTCCTCAAATCAGCCTCTATTATCTAGCTGCAAGGTAATGCTACCAATTCTTTTAAAAATAGGAAATTTCTGCGGTTAGGAATTTCTCATGTTTACTTATGAGCCAGCAATTACCTCCTCTATAGACACGGCGGGACGCCGATGAGACATCAAGTGTTGGTACCTTGGCCTCGCCGACGGGAGCAGCGCTATGCGATTTCTTGACTGGCTGGCCTACTGGGAGGATCTCCGAGAAACAACCTCCGCGCCGCGTCATCTTATTATGCACGGTAAAAAATAAGTCGCTATTGTAGCAAAAAATTTGACTGCGGCAGCAATTATTTTTTGCAACCCAGAGACAGCTAAACTTAATTGCTGGCATAACCAAATAATTTATTCTATCGAATTAACAAAATAAAATCGCTTAGTGAGCAATCAACATTGCTACATTCAACGACAGAAATCGTTAATATAACAAAATATATAGTTACTGCATGCATAATTCACTGTCAATCAGAAGGACTTTGAAATCAAATTTGGATTATCTTTCGATAAAATTGAGATATGGAAAATAAAAAGGTTAAAGATGCGCATAGTGTGAACTAGTAAATAATAAAATAATTAATTTTCAAGCTTAAGTCTTATTATAAATGAATATATTCAAACATTTACAAAGTATTTAAATTTATAAAACATTCTTAATAATTACATAAGAATTTTCGTTACTCACTTTATATACATTTATAGGGAAAGTATCAAGAAGTGAATGCGCATACACATAAGAACATTTATTCGTTTCTTTATATGATATTTCTAATTTATACAAATTTGAGGATACTTTTAAGTATTACTATCAGTAAATGTGTTTTCTAAATCTTCGCTTTGTTTATTTCTGTTTTCAATAACTTTAGACTTAATAAGTTTTCTTCTCACATTGTGATATCTCGTACCTTTGTCTGGATTAAACCAGGTTGACTAAAAAGTATTTTGATTTCATTTAAATACAGTTACTAATCAAGCATTGAATGCATGAATACACATACTTCTACATCTACTTATCCGTTAATATTAAAAAAATCTAATATTTTTTGGCTTATAAAATCTGCATTGATCCTGAAATTAATAATAATAAATTTATAATTTGCGTTAACAGAAATGAATAAGTAAGTGTTTTGTAAAAAATGTTATATTACTTTTTATATTTATTATCCTTCAACTCATTGTCAATTATGCATTGCGCTGTAAGATTCCTGTGATGATCGTCTAGTCTTTTATTGCATTCAAAATAATTTAATACAATTGCTCCGTTTATGTTTGATGAAAGAATTTGTCTTATGTCCTGGAAAATATTTGTTATAATTCAAAATACAAAAGGATAGTAGACATTACAGTTATAAAAGGCATACATATTCGTCTCTATATGTACAACTGAAAATTCCGAACTAGAAGAAGCAATACTTTCAGCATTCAAATTACTTGTTGAATGACTACATTTTTCATTTGGATTTAAAAAATTTCCTAATTTTTACCGATACCATCGCCTACAATAATCTCAGTATTCTTTAAGTCTTCTGTAGGTGAAATAATAGTAGAAGGGGTCCGCTTTTTCCTGACACCCGTGATGTCACGGCTGGCGCCAGAGTGAGAGAGACAGACATATGGTGCGAGAGAGATAGCGCGATAGCGTCTGCAGACTCGCCTTTTCGAGGGAGGCGGTGTGGGGGCGGTGGGTGGTGGGTGGAATTATTAATAACAATATATAAAACATTTTAAAAAAATTATTAATAATTTTTTCTTGGATAAGCGATACAGTACAGACTCATCATCGCCGCCTCCCGCGTATCGCATATCGTACTACGTACTACCCGCCACCCACCACCCACTACCCGCCACGTTCCCCAGCGTGCCCAAGCCATGCATACGGGCCCGCGCATCCCCGCCACTGCCGCCGCGTGCCCCGGCCCGAGCGTCCCCGCAGCCGTCGTGGCGTCTCCGCAGGCGTAGGCGTCGGTAGACGCCGCATCCTAACCACAGCGCACTCAGGCCCGCGCACGCGTCGCTGTGTATCATGGCCCGCGCATTCCCGCCCCCGCCGCTGGGGGCCTCGCGCATAAGTCGGCATTGTAGACACAGCATCCCTACCGCCATGTACGCGGACCGCGCGGCACGCGCCTGCACCCCCTCCGCGGCGCAAGAAGAGCGCTCGTAGCTTTTCATTGCAGCTCGTGCATCACAGCTGAGAGAGGGGTTAGCAACACGTGCGTCATTTTCCCGCTGCACTGCGCACTGGCTTCCCGCTATATAAACAATGAAATTTTTTTAGGGTTAAGGGCGGGATAACTTATTAAACATCTTGCAGGTCTTTCGAATCGACCCCTCGACACTTGCTTGCATGTATACATTATGAAAAGAGAAACCTTTTCCTATTCTTTTTTTTCGAAAAAATACTTAATATTTAAGAACATTACTTGTTTCCTGTGTTAGTTTATATTTATTTTAAACTTTTGAAGTAAGAGCGGGCGACCGGATGAATAAATTCTTATAATCTAGAAAAAACAAATTGACTGTTCGTAGAAATAGGATTTTGCGGGAGGTTTATTTGAGGGGAGCAGAATAAGGATGCTTGGGAAATGTCTAGGGTAAATAATTTCGACATTTTGACTATTTTTCTTTTATTTTAAAGAACTTGGCGGTTGAAAGAGCTAGTACTTAGCTCGTTTACACATATTTCAGAAAAATCCATCGGCTGCGTCTGTTGCATACTGATTATTTCATCTTCCCTTTCGGACGCGGTTCTTTTTTGTTTCAAAGGTCGGAGCGACATTATTTTGGCCGACAATCTTTTAAATTTAAAATCTAAACACTTCTACTGTTTGCACAAGTGCTGCGGGGGTTTGTCTGTCTGGAGCACACGTGAGAAAAGGAAAACGCAGCCTTACTTCAAACGCTAATCCGTAACAGAGGTGGATGCGATGTCTGCAGCAAAATAAATTCCCGGCTGGGAAGAATTGCTACTGCAGATAACTACTGTTTGCGCCGGCGTCTAAGATCTAACTGACGGCCACCCATACACTTCGGCCAGACCTGCTACCAACATGTGCGCTGCAGAAGCATCCGTCTGTGTACGGTACACAAACCCTTGCCAAGCTAGGGCGGCCTATGCGATATCTATGGATTATTGTGGAATTTTTACACACAACCTTTTTTTTTTTCCTTCCCGGAAAAAGGCGTGCACTTGGAGCATTTTTTGGCGGCAAGTCGCCGATTGGGAAATTAATTGGGGGGGGGGGGGAAGGTGAAGGTTTTAAAAGACGCCCTTATCGATGCAAAGTTCATTCTCAAAGTTTCTGGCGAGCTGTCAGTATTTCTCTGCAGTTCGACAGATTTTTTCAAGCCTTACAGTTTTTGTAGTTTTTTTATTTTCCGCCTGATTGTTTTGTGCCGATTAATCAAGGAAACATCTTGTGAGACAGTAAAGATAGTTTTGTATATACGCGAAGTGCGGATAAACAGTGTCGTGTTAAATTATCGTAAAAAACAAAGAGTGACGATATTCGCCTTGTCGAGACCTCGGTCGCGCCCTCCTGTGGCCATCTATGCCATCTATGCTTTGTAAATATGTTCTCCTTCTGCATATGGGCGTACACCTGCACTCACGTATTTAACTACATCGTTAAAATAAATAAAATAATCTTTCAAGTCCATGTTTTTGCAGGCTTTTTCGCGCGATCACCCTAATAATTTACATTTTATAGATGGCCACAAGAGGGCGCGACCGAGGTCTCGACAAGGCGAATAGTTTTTAATCGCGAAGAGGTGCAGCAGGCAATGCCTCTTGTTGACGTTTTGCAGGACTGCGTGATTTTTTTGCTGTAGTCAAGCCGTTGGGCAAGCACTGCACACAATGCAACATTTTTGGCATTTATTGACACCCTCTCGGAGGCTGGGCTAATTCGTGAGCTAACACTGATGCTCGATCAGTGTAGTTGCGAAGAAATTACCCAGCTTACGATACAGTGTTGCAGTATTCGAGAGCGGCTGTTGTAATCGCCGGTGACATTATTGGACAGAGAGGTGATGCCAATGTGTTGTGCGTTAGGCCAATAATGGAGGAATTTAACAGATTTGGTAAGTTTATATATTATTTATCACTTTTCTCTTCTATTCTTTATTTAACTTGTTCTTTAGTTAAAAATTTTTCTTTATTTTAACTAAACAATTTTCTTTTTTAAATAATTTTTTCCTTCTATTTTCATTTAATTATTTTTGGTTAAAATTTTTTTCTACTTTTATTTGTCATTTATTATTTTACAATTTATTTCACTTTTTACATTTTATATTATAATTACATAAAGTTATTGGTTTTCCATTTAATTTTTTTTCATTTAACAATTTTTTTCTACTTTTATTATTTGTGACGCGAGGTACTATCGGGTACCTGCGCGCCGTCGCGAGCCTTCGCGGCGCGAGGTAGAGTTAGGCCGTGGCGCGCGGGAGCGGCGGCCATTTTAGAAATCTCGGGAGATTCTCTCGAGCCGTCGGCGACGACGGACGCGTGCGCGAGCGGAGTGAACCCGGTGGACGAGCGACAGGCGAGGAAGCGAGCCAGGAACGAGCGTACGAGGAAGCAGCCGAGGACGAGCCAAGGCTGCGACCATTGTAAGTACCGCCCGTCATTATAAGCGAGTGCGGGCGTGTACCGGCGAGGAGTCGAGGAGCGCCTCGACTCCCTGGTGTCGAACATTGTTCAGCGGACGCGGGGAACGTATCCCCGGTTTATCGCCTTTCTCTCTCTCCCTAGTTCGCGGTCGCGGACTCTCGCGCGGTGGGAGTCGCGGCTCTCGCAGACGAGCTGCCGCGCAGTACAACGTCGATACCTCGAGCACGAGCTCGAGGTCGGGTTCGTGAGGCGTCGCGCGGAACGGGTAAGCGACCCGTTCCTTCGTGTGTGCGTGTACGTGTGTGTACACGTAGAGCAGGCAGGCGGCCTGCTCTCGAACGCGATGTTTGTTTACGTGGAGCAAGGTAGTGCTCCGCGTAAACATCACCGATCGCGGATCGCGCGATCGGCCGGTGAATTCTCGGCGCGGCCGAGAATTCGTAGGAGCGCGCGCGCTAGCGATCGCGCGCGGCTCCGCTCGGCACCACTCGGGCGTGTTCGGAGCAGTCAGCTCGCACGCCCGACAGCTACTAACCATTCGAAACGCGTCTATTGTAATTTCTTTTACGGAGGCAATAAAGGCCTCCGACTTGCAATTTTACTTGACCGTGTTATTCTTTCGAGTAGTCTGCGGGGCTACTCGACAAACCCTCCTCGTCCTCAAATCTCCCGGATACCGCCACTCTATCGCAAAGCTGAGCGGCCGGCATCAGCTGTCGTCAAGGAGGACGACAGCCACGCGAACGCGAGGAGCGCGTTCGTGCAACAGCACGCGAGTACAAGAAGTGAGAGTACAGGCGTATACGGGCCGCGGCGACGTGTATTCGCCGTTGGGTGCTCGCGCGCACCCCGAGGTAAGGACCTCACAGGGCACTCGTGCGTGCCCCATTGCACCAATCTTGCGGAGGAAGGTCTCCTCCGCGGGATAATAGGTCAAAAGGCAACCCCGTTACATATTTGATAATCTTTTTAGTTTGAACATTTCGTTTAAAATTTTTTTTTTGTTTCACAAATTTTTTCTACTTTTATTACTCGATAATCTTTTGTTTCACAATTTTTTCTACTTTTATTATTTTACAATCTTTTAGTTTAAAAATTTTGTTGAAATTTTTTATTTGTTTGAATAATTTTTTGTTTAAAATTTTTTTCTTAACAATTTTTAGTTTAAATCTTTATCTGTTTTAAAATATTTTTAAAAATTTTTTCTGTATAAAATTTTTTTTGTTTGAAAATTTTTCTAGTTAACAATTTTTTAGTTTAAACCTTTTTATTTATTTTACTTTATCATGTTTTAAGACTTTTAAACTTTTTATATTTTTTCTAATTTATAAAATACTTCTCTAATTTCAATTATATTAATTTTTTTTCCAGTTAGGAACTATTTCCAGCACGATTATCTAACGGAGGATGACTGGTTCAAGTATTGTGACTCGCCAGCATTGATCTCGGGATATTATAGAGAATTGGACGACATCTTCACAAAATTGGCTGAATCCTGGGATCAACGCACAGACGTAACCAGATACCTTTTCGAATACACTTTTGATGGACACGATTTGGAATGGATCTTTAACGATAGCGACGGTGCTTGGAAAAGTGACTGCGTTGATAACAATACTTCTACCAGTGAAAGTGAAAATATTCTAGTTGGAAGACCAGTAAAGAGTTGCAATAAGTGTGATAGAATCCACCCTTATGCAGCAGCTGGAGAAAAAGGATCAGCAAGTGTGAAAGGTCACATGGAAGCGGCAGGTCCCTCGTTAGCAGCTAGTTTAAATAAGATTACGATTATTGGTGATTCTGTCGAGCAACATAAGCGTTTTAAAAAAATGTCGCGAGTGCTAGAAGTTCGCCTATTAAATCCTCCGGAAAATTCTAATCCCGCGACGTGGTTATCCTCGGCAATGTGAGAAATCGTAAATGTAATTAGACGCAATCACGAGAACGATTTTGTTGGATTAACGAAAAATTTCGATGGGTTCGCCGCAGGTACTGCATGGTTAGCTTATCGTCCTGTAAAAGAGTTTAGTCACGAGTGTTTGTGGCGTTTAATATATAAAATAATACAAAGTAATAGTGATTTTAAAATTGACCAAAGTTTTAAAATTATTATTAACTATATTAAAGGTTTTAAGGGCAGAGGTGGGGCGGGTGAAATTTTAGATAAAAAAGGGGTTTTAAATATAAAAAAAAATGACAGCCTTTGTTTGCCGCGCGCGATAGTTTGCGGGCTCGTACACGTACAAAAAAAACGCAACCGACATATGGAAAAGAGAGTGGCATAACATTCAAATTGAACGTGTGCAACTCGAAGCCACAAGAAATCTTCTTCGAAACTCTCGCGTAGATTTAGTCGACGGAGAAGGCTGCGGGTTTGAAGAGTTACGCGCTTTTTCCAAATATTTAGCTCGCGAAAAACAGGCACGTTTGCGCGTATACGAATACGAGACATTTGGCACGGGTACACCAGTTTTATTTGACGGTGAAATAGAATATCCTGCGGCAGCCTATAAAACTATTAATTTAATGTTTTATAGGCATGCTGAATATTTCAATTTAATAAAAAACTTGTTGGCCGTAAAAACCAAATCATATTTTTGTGAAGCGTATAACATGTTTTCCTATTGATGAAAATACTGACTTATTTTCCAATTGGAATTGAAATCAGCCAAAAAAGAAGTTTACGCACATTCTACGAATTATAAATAATATTTTGATGCAAACAGAACTGCCATTAAGCAAGCAGTTTTAAAATTATTTGAAAAATCAAATTTGCCTTAGAGGTTAGCAAAGAACATAGAGAATCGTCGGTATAGTAGAGCGCGACAATTAAGTTAGGCATCCCCTTAAGCCATCCGTAATTTTAAACGGTCGTAATATTACAAAATTAAAGATTGGAATTACTAAATTTATAGATAGTTTAAATTATTTACCAATGAAATTGTCCAGTTTTGAAAAAACGTTTGATTTACCCGCAGGAAATAAAAAAGGTTATTTCCCGCATTTATTTAACAAGTCGGAAAATGAAAATTATGTCGACGTGTATCCGGATACTCGCTTTTACGATCCCGACTCTATGAGTGCTTCAGATCGTGCAGATTTTGCAAGCGTGCGTAAAATTTCGTGGCATTTTTTTGAAAGCGGGTAACGTAAGCGCCTGCTCTGCAATATTTAGAAAAAAATTTCTAAAAAATAATACAATAGGTATTATACCTGCAGGGGGATATACGCGTGCTGATACTCAGTCGCAAGTAGGTGTGGAGTCGTTGCTTTGGGAAGAGCAACAGTCGGGCAAGGAGATAGTGCACGAGGCGCGCGGTCGTAAATATAAGCTTGTAGAGGGACCACGTGTAGATGGGTTTTTAACTCCGCTAGACAACGGTAAAGGAACCATCTACCAGTTTCATGGTTGGTTTTTTCATGGTTGCCCGCGTTGTTTTTTAAATAATAGAGACGAGAACCGCGTAAACGGTATTAGTTTTAACACGCGATATGAGAACACCATATCTGCCAGTCAACGACAATAAAAGGATATGGATACGAGTTAATTGCAATGTGAGAGAGTGATTTTATACGTGATATTAAAAGTAAAGAAGAATTTATAAATTTTATTAAGAATCATTCGTTAGCGCATAAAGTTACGCTAAATCCCCGTGATGCCTTTTTTGAAGGTCGAACGGGAAATATTGTAACTAAATATTTTGCACGCGACGACGAAAAGATTAAATATTTAGATGTATGTTCTCTATACCCTTTTATTTGTAAGACTGGTAAATTTCCGATAGGTCACCCGAAAATTTATGTAGGAGACCAATGTAAGCATTTAACGGATGAAAATTATCAATTCTGTTTCGAAAGAGTTGAAGGTCTTGTAAAATGTTCCATCTTACCTCCACAAGACTTATTTCACCCTGTGTTACCCGTGAAAATGCACAATCGCCCAATGTTTTCACTGTGTAGAAGTTGTGCTGAAATATCAGACAACGATGCACAGTGTAATCACAATGACGAGGATAGAATTTTTTCGGGTACATGGGTCTCTGTAGAATTAATAAAAGCACTCGAATTGGGATACCGAATTATTCAAGTTGATGTCATTTGGCAGTACGATGTCTGCCAATATAACCCGGAAACGCGCGAGGGCGGTCTCTTTGCTTCGTATACACGGTGTTCAAAAACGAACTGGCTCGACCAGTATATCCGTGTTCAGAATAACATTCTAAGCACTTTTTCACTTTTGCCATTGTTCCAAATTTGGGATAATTATGGAGTTACTGTTAATTAAAATCTACAATAATTATCCAATCAGCGCTCGATTTGACGATGAACCCCGCATGACTCTCCCCGCGCGGCCCATGCTGCTCGAGTAAACACCGCCTACCAGCGTCAGCTAGAGCGCTGATTGGCTAATTATCGAAGTTTTTGATTGACCATAACTCGATAATTAGCCACAATTACGAAATATGCCAAAAGGGAAAAAGATACTTTTTTAAAAATCAAGCAAGAATCGAGCGGCTGGCCATCGGAAGTACAAATGGACGAAGGAAAGGATCGCTATTTACAGCAATATTTGAATAGAGAAGGAATCGTGCTTGAACGAGAAAAAATGACTAAAAATTCCGGGTTAAGATCAGTCGCTAAATTATTTTTAAATTCATTTTGGAGTAAATTCGGTCAGCGAGACAATTTGCACCAAACAGATATTGTAAATATACACGAACAATTGTTAAAATTACTCACAAATCTAGAGAAAGAGGTTGCAAACATTATCGATGTCGACGATGAAACTATGTACGTCTTATGGCGAGTGTTGTAATCGCATCGTACACTACAGCTCAAGCACGATTAAAACTCTACGATTATTTACATAAATTACAGAATCGTGTTTTGTACTACGATACCGAATCTGTAATTTAAGTAACAAGAAATACTACAGACTATGAGCCGTCCACGGGTCCGTTTTTAGGGGAATTGACAGACGAGCTCGAATGTTTCGGTAAGGGTGCTTTTATTGAAAAATTTGTTTCGGGTGGCCCGAAATTTTACAGTTATCGTGTTCGTGCGCCTGACGGATGTACACATGACACATGCAAGGTTAAAGGTATTCGCTTAAATTATAAAAATTCAAATAAAATTAATTTCGATTCAATTGTGGAACTGGTAGACGGTCATAATTCAAAAGAAGATAAAGTGCCTGTAATTAAAGTAAATAATTTAAATTTCTGTAGAACAAAATTACACGACGTGTACATACGCGAGGAAGAAAAAACGTGCAGCGTCGTATTAAAAAAACGAAAATTTTCAAATTCTACAGAATCTTACCCTTTTGAGTTTAAGAAAAATAAAAAACAGTAATTTTTTCTTATTTTTTTTTTTTTTCTTTTTTTGTAGAGGCCCGATCAAAATTTACCGAACAGACGAGCTACTGGCGTAACTTCCCATGCGCCCACCCCACATACTGCTACTATCCCGAGTATAAAAAATCGATGACAGGTATTGCGATCTACGCTTTAATTAACGATCTGTTATGGTTGAAACAGTACCACGAGCGTACATTTAACAAAATTCTGTATTCTAATCTGTTACAAAAAATAAAGTATTTTTTAATATGCCGTTTTACGGCTAAAGTTTACGGGCGTTTTCATGTAAACTCCGGTGCTGATGAGCACTCCGAGCGGTGGGTGCATCGCACCAAATATCTATATAATGTATTTCCGTCTACCATAATTAATATGCTCGAAGAACACGATATTGTTCAAATACACTTTAGCGCCTATAAAATATATCCGATTTTAAATTGTAAAACTTATGTTAATATAGAATATATTGAACACTGTCCAGTACATAATAAAAAAAATTATCGCCAAGCAACACTAAAAATTTTTCGAATGTGTGTCCAGGGTATGTCGAATGCACTAGACTATATTAACATTGAGGATTTTGTAATGTGCCCAGCACATGCTGAACTCGCTGGTCCTCTGTATCATTATGATGTTTCAGAGACAGAGGAATCGAGCAGCGATTCAGACGAAACTTACTTTAGTGAGTCTAGTGTAATTGAATTTGAAAATGTATATAAGTTTAAAAATAAATGTTAAAATAATTATAGTTTAATGTTAATAATAAGCTTGCAATAAGTCTAATATCTGTAATAATAAATGTAAATAAAATAAGAAAAAAGATTCTTTTTTAAATAAATATCGCATTTTTAAATGTATATATATTTTTATTTATAAAATGTAAAATAATACAATAATAATAATAATAATTATTATATCAAATAATTACAATAATAACAATAATATAATACAATAATAATACAATAATAATAATATAATTACTGTATCAAAAGCGCAGAGGACTGTATTAATATGTATTTTATATCCTCCTTTGGAAATAGCTGATAGAAAAACGTAATAAGTGTTGGGTAAGAGACCTGGCTGATTGAAAAAAACACGTAACGGACAGTCATCAATTAAATTTTGGACTATTTTGCATGCTCTTGACGTCCACTTTACACCATCGGGAGAACGAGGTCTAATTCCACTTATTCCACATAAGAGAGCTCTTGGCGAAAGACTTAAAAATTGTAGAGGAACTTCGTAAATTCCCTTTCTTTCTAACGTTGGAGTAAATCTGTGTACGGCGTCCGTGTCGATGTCTGTGCACTCTCGTGTATTCGTTCCTACAACACAAGGTACCCATTTTCCGGTAATTTTTATTGTTACATTCGTTTTTGCCTAAAAAGAGATAAAGATTTTTAAATATATTAAACTATTAATTTAAAAAAAATTATAGCTTGCATGCTTACTCGTAATTGTTGGATTTTTAGTTTGTTTAAAGTTGGATTTCTTGGACTATTCCCGTTTATTTTACAACAGCAAGAAAGCACAGTAACACTATTGTAATATTCTTGCATTTCGATTTCTAAATTATTATACGAGTCATCCTCTTCGACAAACAGTATGCAAATGAGGAGGGTGTATTAAACGTGGAAATTCTCACATTTCTTACAATATGGAGTAAACTCGCGTTATCGCGGTTTTTTATGTCTAACAACGATACAGTCATTTTAGAAAAAAAAAGATCTGACAGTCCTGCAAAGGGTGAGAGGCGCGTAGTTTACGTGTTCGAAGGAAGGTTGAAGGGTTACTGGAGACGCGACAGCTAAACGCGGGAATTGTTTTTTTCGCGTACCCTCCTCCACTGCAATGTTTTTAAACAGCCTTTTTACGTAAGCACTTTCACAGATATTTTTAGTACTAAACGAATGGTCGCTATGGACCTATTATGGAAGCACCCGTGGACAAGCATGATGTGCGGGCCTGCAAGGTGTGGAAAGACAGTTTTTGTAAAGAGGTTTTTAAAAAATATTGAAAAGACGGCAGATGTAACATTTGACAAAATAATATTTTTCTATGCCGAGTGGCAGAATGGTTATAAAAGTGAAAATTTTTCTTAAACAACGGACAACGCGTAAATTTTCGTGAGGATCTCTCGAGACCCGAAGACTATTCAAACGATCCACAATTGAAAAAACTTATAATCATCGACTATTTAATGCGTGAATCTTCGAATCATGTAGTTGTCGATCTTTTCACAAAAGGCAGCCATCATAAAAACATAAGTATTATGTTTATAACACAAAATATTTTTCATAAAAGAACCCACTCGCGCGATATTAGTTTAAACTCGTCTTATATCGTATTGTTTAAGAATCCACGTGATAGAGCGCAGATTCAACATTTAGCTCGTCAAGTATATCCTGAAGATCCTAGATTTTTACAAGAGGCGTATCAACATGCAACGGCAAAAGGGCACGGATACTTGCTGATTGACTGCAAACAAACAACTCTCGATGAATTTCGTTACAGAACATGCATATTCAGTTTAGTATATATATTCAGTTTAGAACGTGTACATTCCAAAGTACACTCACAGCGCCCATGTGCATGCTCTAAAATAGTATGTATAAAGGAGCACCATAAGCACTGTTTTAGTCAGTTATTCGTAAGCTATGGCGGGAGAAGCACGTCAAGCGAGTAAACCTAAGGGTATTTCCCTTTGAAAAAAAATACGTGAGTTTATTATTGAACGCTCTTAGACACTCGAGTAAAGAGCAACGACTCGCGCTTCTGAAAACGGCCGATCAAAAGTTAATCAACTATATTTGCAAGTGTGCAATAAATGTGTTAAAAGGAGTTGTTTCACTAAAAAATTGTGAAAAAAATAAGCTAAAAAAACATAAAAATATGTTACGTCAATTAGCTGAAAAAACTAAAAAAATAAGAACTCGTGGAAAAACAAAAAAGCATCATTGTACAAACGGGTGGAGGTTTCTTGTCCTTCTTGCTGCCGCCAATTTTGGATGGACTTTTAAAAGTTTTTCTACCCAAGTAGAGAGCGAGATGGATAGAGCTCGAAAAATGGTGTTGGTATCAAAAGAGCAGTTTGAGAAATTGCAAAATCAACAGCCAAACGTACCTGCTGTTGCAGCAGGGCCATCGACGCTAAATCTCTCAGGCCAAGAAGCGTCTACTAGCTTACAATCAGTGCAAACAATCGGGCATAATCTGTCTCGTTTATATAATTCTATGAAAGAAATACTTGACTCGAAAGTTTACCCAAATGAGCATGAAAAATTGAAAGATTATTTACAAGCATTGAGACGATACTTATTTTTTATCGAAGATAAAAGAAAACCAGTAAACCACGCCGACACAAAATTATTTGAAGAAGAAGAAAATACACATCTCAACGAATCTATAATTTCGTCTGCACCAAAACTATTTCAAAAGAAAACTCAATTATTATTAAATCATTTAAAGGTTAACAAAAGCAGAATTACGTGGAATGAAAAAGGTCTAGTGTATATCGACAGTGAAGAAATAAAAAACTCAAATATTGTTGATTTAATAAATGATATAGCAAGAAATCATAAAAATATAAAACCTGCTGGTCGCAAAGAATTTGCTAAAATTCATCGCGATATAGCAGTCCCTCGAGAGTACATCGGCAATGCTGAAATCTAGCAGCTAATAAATACAACATCGCCGTTGAATAAAAAAAAAAGACGATACGACGAAGAAGAACAAGAGGATAAAGATGAAGACGAGCGATATCCGTACAGTTTTGACGACAACGTGACGCTATTAGAAAAGTCAAAAAGCAAAAATAAAAAGAATATAACATCTCCTTTATTTAAAACTTCAACTCCACAAAATAAAAAGGCTGCCGGTAAAAAATCTTGGATAACTTTTAGATAAATTTTGTTAAATTATGTACAAATTAGAAGAACAGTATTTTACGCCACAGGATTCTCCGGTGCTCGTAATCTAATTCGGTTAAATAAAAATAAAATTTCTCGTCAAAATATTAACGAGTGGTTATCACAACACGATTCGTATACTCGTATAATGGCATAAAGCCATTCTCGCTAGTTTCCAAGACTTTATTACGACGTTGATTCTATCGATCAAAAAATAAAAATCGATTTCCCTCGATGCTACAAACAGATCGTGGTAAAGAGTTTGTTGGCAAACCATTTCAGCAGTTTCTCAAAGAAAACGAGATACATTTTCGCGTTTTGACAAACCCCGATGTCAAGGCGGCCGTTGTCGATCGCTTTGATAGAACTTTGAAAGAACGCATGTATCGGTATTTTAGATGTATTAAGATGTCGCCCGCCTCAGTGACAATATATAATGCACACATTATACACAAAAAATTATTAGCTCGGGCGCTGCAAATTTGTGTGAACCAAGCATTGTCGGCGACACGCACGCCCCCTTACTATGAATCATTAGTCTTGATGCTGGAGAATTTAATTTTGGAAGCACTATTGTCAAAAGGTTTGCGCCTGTAAACTATACACCCTTGTTGAACAATAGATTTCAGATAATTGACATTGATATAAGGGATCAGTTTGGCGAGCCCATACCATTCGAGTTTGGAACGTTGACGATTGCACTTCATTTGAAGAAAGAGTATTAAGTGTGTAGCGAGATGAGTTTTCACGACGCTTACTATCACAATCAGTTTGGCGGAGGAGGTCGTGGTGTGGGCACTGTGTTTATCGGGTCCCCTCGCATGCGTGGCCATGGGCTCGGCTCATGGTTTTCTGGAATATTCCGCAGCGCTTTACCATTTCTTAAACAAAGGAGTGCGTGCAGTTGGTAAAGAAGCTCTGCGCGCGGGTGTTAATATTCTTGACGATGTAACAGAGAATATTATGAACTTTAAGGAGGCTTTTCATAATCGATTAAACGAATCTGGACTAAATTTAAAGAGAAAAGCTTTGGATAAAATCCACAAGATGATGGAGGGAAGCGGATATATACATCATACACTGAAGCGATCCCTTCAGTTGCCTTTCTTGCCTGGCACGCGTAAAGTCCGAGCAAAGTGTCGCCGAAAGCAAACTAAGCGCGGAAAATCAGTGAAACGTTTGAAGAACGCCTTTAAAAAGAAGAATAATACTAATAAGAAGAAGAGGAATACCAAATGGAACAGAGGAAGAAAACAGTTTAAACAGCAAAATAAAAAGAAACGAGCAGGAAAGTCAAAGAAAAAGACAAAAGTTGTTGACATTTTTGGATAAAAAAATGTCGTTTTTACACAGTCACTCGGAGGCATGCCTCAAGTCGGAGCTTGACATATTTTCACTGCCACCGACACAAACAGCTATAGAGACAAGCTCATGGGTATCATACAAACCCGTGTCGTCTTTGATCGAAGAGAATCCCATTGAGTTTTGTGTAAATTCTCAAAACGAAGATTATCTGGATCTGGCACATACAATGTTGAAAGTAAATGTAAAAATTACACCGTGCACGGAGGCAACGGACAAATTTGTTGCACCCGTGAACAGTCTACTACACTCGCTGTTCTACGAAATAGACATTTATTTCAATCAGAAGCTGGTGTCGCCACCCAACAATGCGTACCCTTACAGGGCTTATCTCGAGACATTGCTGAATTACGGCCCAGCAGCTAAAGCATCCCATTTAACTACAGTGTTGTGACAAAGCGATATTGCAGGACATATGGATGTCCCCGCCGATAGCGACAATAATGAATCGTTAAAAAATAGACAATCGTTTTTATCAAACGGAAAATCTGTAGATTTGATAGGGCATTTACACTGCGACGTTCTAATCAGGATCGCTTTTTGCTTAATGGTGTGGAAGTGCGACTTCGTCTCGTTCGTTTGAAAGATTCTTTTTGTTTAATGAATAATTCGGCAACCAACTATAAAATAAATATTAGCGAGGCTACTTTGCTTGTGCGTCGTGTTAAAGTAAGCCCGGCAGTTTTAATTGGCCATGCCAAAGCACTCTCTACAACAACTGCTAAATACCCCATAACCCGAGTCGAAATAAAAACTTTTACTATGCATCGAGGAATCGTTGGCGATTCGCTCGAAAATTTTATTCTAGGCAGCTACCTAAACGCATTATAATAGGATTCGTTGCAACAAGGCTTTCAACGGTGATAAAAGTCTGAACCCGTTCAATTTTCAAAATTATGGAATAAACTTCATGGAATGCAGGTGCCGAGCAAACCATTGCAGCCCAACTTTTCGGCAGACAATCCTCAATATGTAGAGGCTTATCACACTCTGTATTCGGTAACGACATTGACCGTTCGGAATATCCCGACGGGTACCGTCTCTTTGCCTTCGATCTAACATCCGAAATCTCAGCGCATTTCGCAGGGCATTGGAATCTGGTGAAAAACGGAACTATTAGAATCGAAGTTCCCTTCGATACCCTGCTAACAAAAACTATAATCTGTGTGTTATATGCAGAGTTTGACAACGTTGTCGCAATAGATGCCTCTCGTCAAGTAATGGTAGATTTTAGTGCTTAAGAGTTGCTTGCTCTATCCCCTACCACCTCTAAAGGATTCTAGCTGGTGGAAAGAGGGAAACTCTTCCCTTCCAAAAAGAAAAAAAGAAATACGTAACCGTCAATTTGCAGCCATCTCACAAACCATCTAGCAGCAGTATCAACAGCCACTTAAAAACCGCAAACATGGAAAAAACAAACTACGTTATCGATGTACAAGGATTCTACGATAAAGAGGGTACCTTCCTTCCGAAATAAATCGTCGTGCTAGCTACCGACAGTCATTTTATTTCGCATTGGATGGTGAAGTACGACGAAACAAAATATAAGATTGAAGAGCAGGCTAGAGGACTTTTGGCAGCAAATACCTACTTGACATGTTATCATCACGGTATCGAGTGGTTCGACGGAGAAGCGGATCTGGACTCTGTGTACATAGCTTTGCGGGAGATTTCTCGCGCTGCGAACACTCAAGGGGAAACTTGGGCAGAAGCACTCAAATAATCACTCACTCAAATTCACTTAATTCCAATATATTCAAATGCTAGTGTATTACACGGGTCGCAGTGTACTGCATGTCGCATCCACGAAACCGTCGTGCGGGTGTGTTCGCACCGGCCCTACACCTTCTCTCAATCACCACGCTTCTCACCATAAAATAAATCGATGAGCTCCACTGACTCATGCGCGGGCCGGGATGCGTGGTTGCGGGGATGCGGCGACGCTGGTTCGTGCGAGGACCCGGGGTTCGCGGCGGCGGTGGCGGGCATGCGCGGGCCCTGATACGCGGGTGGTGGGCGGTGGGTGGTGGGTATTAAGAGGGAGGCAGTGGGGCTATGTTAAACAACATGGCACGAGAGATGAACGGACAACCATTGGTTAATCATGATGGAACCCTCATCAGACTTATTAGTGATGACGCCATGGAACATCTAGCTCAATCCACCTGGAGCAAATGGTGGGACACATTCACCAAATTCGGCACAGTCAGCGCCGGATTTATTGCTGTTATGATGGCATTCCAGATAATTAAAATCTTAGTGGATGTCGTCATACGAGGATACACCCTACACTCCATTTATGGATGGAGTATACACCTCCTTGGAGCCATTTGAAGTTCCATTGCCCATCTATTGTTATACTTAAGCAGACCACCAGAAGAGGAACCACCGCGGGAACTTACCGCCATCATCACTCCATCAACACCACAAACAGTGCATTATTTCAATGCTTTAACGCCAGAAATCCTCCAATATCAGAACAACATCTCAAATCCCAACACAGAAACCTTACCCGGAAACCAGCACTTCTTTACATTGCAAACTCGGTAGATTCGGTAACTTATCTCCGTTGCACTCCAATAAGTAACCGTTTTAGGCTAGAGGTGTGACGTCTACTAAATTTTCATTCTTTTTTTTTTTCCCTCCGATTTTTCAGGCCTAATCCCACTAAGTCCCTCTAACGCCATTCCCAGTAACTTAAAAAGGACTCATACCTTCTTTTGCATTAAGATTTCTCAAAACTTTCCTACATTAAAATCGTAAATATATAACTAGAAAGTTATAAATATTATAACTTTCTTTCTATAAACATTTAACACAGTTTTATTTTTGCAATAGATTTGTAATCTTCATACGAATATTATAGTATATTTTAATAATGATTTCCTATAAAATTTCTTATTAAAAAGGGGCAACAAACAAAAAATCTGAAAAACTCTGAAATATTTAATTAATAATTTTCACACATAAACTCACTATAACTTTTTCTCTATAAACATTTAACACACTTTTAAAATTGCAATGAATTTGTTGTCTCCTCAGAAACACTGTGATATAATTTAATAGTAGAAATTATAAAATTTCAAGTCAAAAAACCCGAAAAATGCAGAAATAAAAAAAAATCAAATTGTTTCTTTCTAAACTTAAAATCGTTATGACTTCTTCCCTATGAGCATTTAACACAAAATTCTTTTTGAATCAAGTTTGTAATGCATTTGTGAATATTGTTATATAGTCGATAGTCGATAGTCGATAGTCGGTCAAAAGTGGAGACGCACCGGCTGCCCCTGCTCGGGGACGTGCCGACTCGCGCGTAGGCCGAAGGCCCATTGCGCTTTGCCTCCTTGTGTCATCATTCCGAATCGACATCCTGTCAAATGTACCTATGCCCCCGGGTTCAAGAAACGACAGAGCCCGGTAACCTCTTACCTACCCCTGCCTATAGGCTGGATCTAATCCTTTTTATTAGGCCTATGAGGCCCGGCAAACTAAAGTTCCTAACATCTCTTGGCTCTAGTGTGAAGTCCCCACACACCCTCCGCCTAACTCCCATAAGTCTTGGGCAGTCACTCAAAAGGTGCGCGGGTGTTTCATTTGCCTCACCGCAGAGCCTACAGAGTTTCCTACTCGTTTTACCTATCCTGTGCTTGTGGTACTCCAGGTCGCAGTGACCCGTGAGCCAGCTCACCACTAGCTTGATCTCACTTCTTTCGAATTTGATCAGCTCTGCCTTCCAGCTTCGGGGTACCACACCATCAATGATGCTTTTGATGTGTCTGCACCCCTGGCTGTCGTGCCATCTTTTACATTGTTCCTTTTCCACCCATTTCTGAATTTTTCTTTCTAGGTGGCAGAGCGGTATGGCAGCCTTAGTATCGGTTGCTCTAATTCCCGCCGCTCCTCTATTCGCGAGTCTATCCGCCTTTTCATTGCCCAGAACACCCGAGTGTCCCGGGACCCACATTAATTCTAAGTCGCACCTTTCCGCAAGTTCATCTAGAGCATTGCGGCACCTTTCCACTTCTAACGAGGTTACTTCTACTTTACTAACACTTAGGAGTGCTGCTCTGCTATCTGAGTGAATGGTGACCTTGCGGTCTCTCCATTCCTTCTCCAGCATGTGCTCTACACAACTCCTGATGGCTATGACCTCCGATTGAAAGACCGTTGTATGGTCTTCTAGGGAGAGTACCAGCTCTGTGCTAGTTCCCTTAAGCCACGCCGCGGCTCCTGTTCCTTTTTCGCTTTTGGACCCGTCAGTAAACCAGAGACTAGCCCCTGTTTCCTGCGGATTGACCTCTTGCTTTGGTTGAATCCCCAGTTTAAATTTCCTATCAAAGAAAAATTTCCTGGGGGTTCTGTCAAGTTCCTGATTGTTACCGAGGTCCACTGACTTAACCAGTTCGGTGTCCTCATGTACGGCTATGGCCCTTGTTGACCTAGTCTTGGCCTTCAGGGCAGCCGCTCTTATCATCAGCTCCAGGGGGGGGAGATCCAGCACCATTTCGAGTGCCTTAAGAGGTGTTGACTTCATCACCCCCGTGATGCCTCTCATAACTAGTGCTTGCATCCTGTCTAGGGTTGCCGCTCCTGTTTTCAGTCTACATCTTGGCCACCAGGCCACTGCTCCATGTATCAGCCTAGGTCTCAGCACAGCCGTATAGAGCCATTTCAGCATTATAGGCTTGAGACCCCAGGTTGCTCCAAAAGTTCTTCTGCAGGCCCAGAAGCTTGCTAGAAAGCAGTTCTTCTTCGTCTGCAGATGTCTGTTCCAATTAAGCTTAGAGTCGAATGTAACCCCCAAGTATTTTACCTCCTTGGCTAGTGGTACCTCGTCCCCAAACAGCTTAATCGATCCTAGTGGTTTGATCTTGTACCTGGTGGTGAAGTTTACCAGAACCGCTTTACTAGGGTTTACTGATAGCTCCACTTCCCTGCACCATTCAGTCACTACTCTAAAAGCAAACCTCATCAGTCCTGCTATGGTAGTCTCCGCGTCACCCATGACTAGGATAAGTACGTCGTCAGCATAGGCTTGTGCGTAGATGCCCCTGTCATTGAGTCTCCTTAGTAGTTCGTCTATCACCAGGGACCAAAGCGTAGGTGAGAACACGCCTCCTTGTGGACAACCCTTGGTTGCGCGCCCTCCTCCTTTCGCCTCACCCCATCCCGCCTCAATCACCCTATCAAGTAGGGTGCGGCTAATCCAACTTACCAGGCTCGTTGGCACATTGTGCCTCATTGCCCCTTGGCAGATGCTTCTTTCGTTGGTATAGTTAAAAGCTCCTTCTATATCCAAGAAGGCTGCTAATACCATCCCTCTTTTTTTCATACCTTGCTTTATTCTCGTTGTCGCTTCGTCTAGCGCTGAATCCACTGATCTTCCCTCCCTATACGCGTGCTGTGTCGGGTATAGAGGGTCGTTAGCCAGTGGCCCATTCCTCATGTGACGGTCCACTAACCTTTCCAAGGTTTTAAAGACAAAGGAAGTCAGACTTATGGGTCTGTAGTCCTTTGCCGTCACGTGGACCGGTTTACCTGGTTTAGGTAGGAAGATCACTTTGGCTCTCCTCCATTCGTTTGGTATGTAGCCTAGTGAGAGGCTTGCCTTATAGATGCCCATAAGTGGCTCCACCAGGGTGTCTATTCCTCTCTGTAGCATTGCCGGTACAATGCCATCTGATCCAGGTGACTTATACGGTTCGAACGATCCGATAGCCCACCTCACCTTTTCTTCCGTGATTATGAGTTCAGCCGTCTCCCAGTCCGGCATTGTCTCCGGTATGGGTGATGTGCTTGGCTGATCGTTCTTTATCAGCCCCGGAAAATGTGCCGCCAACAGGCTCTCTAGCGCTTCATTACCGTCGGCTGCCCATTCTCCCGAGGGAGTTCTTATTTTACCCGAGGTATTGGTTGCAGTCCTTGCAAGGATGCGGTTTAGCCTTGCTACCTCGGGTACCCCATCTAGCTCCTGACAGTAGCGCTTCCAGCCCTCTCTTTTGGCTAGTTCAATTGCAAGTTTGTAGCGCCTTTGGGCTGCCTGAATGGCTTCCCTATCCGCTGCTCCCTTGCTGTTTGCGCCACCGCCTTAGCAATTTCCTGATCTCTTTCCTCTGGGTTTCCAGTTTCGGATTCCACCAAGGTGCTCCTTTTTTGCATTTTTTCTCCTTCAGTTTGCAGCTATCCTCAAAGGCACCTATTATGGCGTCTTGGATTTGCCTACAGACTGTCTCTATTTATTCCGCCGTCGTGGGTGTAACCACCACACCCACCGGTTACTCTATCTTTTAACCTTTTGAGGTATAGGTCGCAGTTGGTTTTCCTGGGGTCTCTTCGTTTTAGTACCTCACCTTTTACATCCTCCAGCCGGAAACGTATCGTTTCATGGTCTGACATTGAGACCTCTTCCGAGACCCTCCAGTCAGAGACCATGCGACTGATTCCCCTCGATGCCAGAGTGATATCCAGGACTTCCTCTCTTACCGCATTTCTGAAGGTTGGGGTATTCCCCTTGTTCAGGTATGTCCAGTTCCGTAGAGGTCACATATTCCAGCAGGTCTTCCCCCCTGCTGTTGCAATTTGTGCTACCCCAGATGATGTGGTGAGCGTTTGCATCACATCCTAGGATAACTTCCTTGCCATCCTTATGACATTCCTCGATCAGGGCCCTAACCTCATTTGGCGGAGGCCCTTCTCCTGCATCTCCTGGGAAGTAGGCAGATGCCACCACTATTTCCATTGTGTCGCCTCCTTCCCTTTTCACTTTAATTACGACTGTTGTGAGATCTGTGTGGCAGTGTTTCGACCACGCCTCGCCCTGTAGTCCCTTCAGGATCACACAGGTTCTAGTGCGAGTGCTGTTGTCGTAGAACACCTTGCCACAACCTGCTCAGTCCAGCCACAATGCCTTTCGCATTAATCCATGGTTCTTGGATTAATGCGATGCCTGTTTGCATCTCAGCCAAGCTCTTCGTTAATATTGCCGAGGCGCTTTTGCTGTGATGCAGATTAATTTGGGTAAAAGGGATGTTGGCCCGCGCATTGTTGGCACGTTCCTTTTATCCCTTTTGTCCGTTTTTTGGCTGCTGCCATACTTTTTTTTTTTTTTTTTTTTTTTTTTTTTTCCTACTATTTGGGTGGGGCGTTCAGCGTAGGTGGCCGCACCAGTGGTCGTCCAGCCGCCTCCACCTTGTACACCTCGGTTGGTGGCCGCGCTGTCGGCTCACCAGCCGTCTCCTGCGCGTTGACCCCGCACGGTGACCGCACTGGCATGCCTCCAGCCGCCTCCTCCTGTTGTACGGTAGGTGATGGCCGCGCTGTCTGTCCACTGGCCGCCTCCTCCGCTCTGTCCCCACCCTCCTGGCTCTTCTTCTCGTGGTAGACGGCGTGTGCGCGCACCGCACCACAGAAGGGTCTGAAGGCCAGTTCCTTAAGGGCCCTGACCCCCGTCTCCTCCATTAGTACGCGCACCGCCATCTCCCCTGTCTCATTGCCAGCCGTGTCTTTAACCTTCCACGACTGGCATACCTTCCACTCCTGGACTGGCACGGTGATGTTCTGCCAGCCGCAACTCCATCATTTCGCTCGGGGTCTCCACTCCCCGGACGTAGAAGGTGACCTTCTCCATTTTCTGGAGGGCGCTTTGCTCCACTACTTTGAGCTTCGCGCCAATGTTGACACCGTTTTCTTTAGCCATTTACTGGTCTCCGAGGAGCCGCAGTAAAATACCTGCGCACCCCTCAGAAACCAGTTGTCCGTGAAACACGGCCTAACCGGACCCTCCCTGTGTCCAAGGATGGTTGTGACCACCGCCCTGGCCACCTGGAGGCCCTGTTCGGCGCTAAGCCGCTCCTCCGGGTACAGGTCAGGGATGACTGCGAGTTTCATCTCGCTGGCCACCACCTGACTGTAGGCCGGCTGGGCGACCCGCTGTCCAGCTTCTCCGCTAACCTTCTTAATCTGGCGGGGAGTCGAGTTGTCCGAAGGCAGCTCTCCCCTAGTTCTTTTTGTAGCAGTTGCGGTCTGGCCAGTAGAGGTGCACGCTACGTCACCCTTACCGGCCTCCCGCTCCGCTCGCCTTTTCTGGAGTTGCGACCCCGTAAGTCGCTTCCTCCTTTTACCTTTTTTGGGAACAGCGTTAGTCTGTTCCGGTCCGGCAGACTGGCTGTGGCTCCGTTGAGGGTCAGTCTTGTCTGCGCTAGTGGACGGACAGACCTCCATCTGTTCCCCCTTATAGCTACTATCCTTGTTTGCCTCGACGGTGTTGCCTGAAGGCTGTGCCAGCCCAGACGCCCGTACGAGGTTACCATTTGAGCTGGGGAGCTCGTCGCGAGTGGACACGGTGTACTCGCTATCTTTTACTTTCGACATTTTGGAAGTTTGACTTGGGGTGAGAGTAGTGTATGTGTATGTGACCGAAGTGACCCCCTGGTGAACCATCAGCCCTCCTCCGCCCAATTCGCAGCAGGCTCGCTCCGCAGCGTTGTAGTGGCCTCGGAGGTGCCCCCCCCCCCCCGACCCAGCGCGGCCCTATCCGGTCGCCAACCGGCAACACTAGGTCGAAGGAGATTATTCGCCGGTTGATGGGGCAGCCAGTCCGAATGGCTGGTCCGTAACCGGGCCCCTGTACTACCCGGCGGCCTAGCCGTGTCTGTCCTAGTTTTACCCCTGTACCCTCTACACCCATGCCAAAGTTCGCCCCCCGCGATAGACGGAAAGAGGACCCAGCTACACCAAAAAGGGCCACAGCGTCTGTGTATGTCTGTAGGTGATGTGTTGTGAGTGTATCGTGGAGCTCACCCCGGGTGCTGCCACGAGAGTTGTTCCTTTGTCTGCCTGATGAACATAGCCTCTATCCCCTCCTCCCCTCTCAGGGAGGCTGGGGTCACCTTGTCCCGGGGAAATTGGGCATGGCCTTCTGCGTGTTACCGCAGACTCCACACTTCATAACCCTACATTCTCGCACATTCATACGGAGAGCCCTTTTTACGGGGGTCCATCATTCAAGCGGGGGAGAGCCCTTTTTAGGGGGATCCAGCATTCATACAGGGGAGAGCCCTTTTTAGGGGGATCCTCATACACACTCCTCTCAGACGGTGCAAGGTTGAGCAGCCCAGTTCATCAGGCATTAAGCCCCTCCACCATCGTCAAGGTCACACAACCCACAGGAGGAGGCATTACAAGCACCATGAAACGAGATTTAAAGGGATGTCGTCCGTCAACTTTAACAGTGCAGTCTGCGTGCTGTGTTGCTTACGAAAACCAGTTTGGAGGGGGTCTAAAAGTTTTTTCTCAGTAATATACTTCGTAATTTGGGAATGGGCGATCTTTTGAAGAACCTTGGATAGAAAGCAATGAATGGCTATGGGTCTGAAATCTAAAACAGAGATTGGTGCTGCATTCTTTTGTAGTGCAATAACTTGGGCCTTCTTCCAGATTCGTGGAAAGATGCCCGACCGAACTGAGGAGTTGAAGATATTAACAAGGTGCTCTTGAGTAGTCGGCAGAGCCTTTATTACAACCGATTGTGGTATCCCATCCTATCCCGTCGCCTGCGAAGAGAAATGTGATATTGCCAGGACTATATCGTTGATGTTTATAGGCTGAAATTTGAAGCCGTCTTCACTCGCAGTAGAAATAAAGTCCAAGGCATCATTTATGTTCTTGGAAAGGAGAGGATGAGACACTAGTAAAATGCTCATTTAATTCTCCCGGTGAGAATTTATGCTCAATCTCCTTCTTGCGCTTGGGGAGGAGGCCAAAGTTGCGCATCTCTTTCCATATGTTTTTATTCTCGTCTAGAGACTGAGAAAGGCGATGTTGTATGAAAGAGTCCCGATCAGACGTAAGGCGAGCTTTGGTCTCCTCGCTGAGTCTAAGATACTCTTCAAGAAAATCAGAGTTCTTGGTGCGTTTGTACCGCCTAAGTGTGGCGTCACGCTTTTTCAACGGCTGTCTTAGCTCACTTCCAAACCATGGAGCATATTTCTTGTTTGGGCAAACCTTTTTAAGAGGTCCCATATTGTGAATCGCAGAGTTTAAATTATTATTGAGTGTAAGTAAAGTCTCCTCCAAGCTAGTTTCATGGGAATTCATGGCTGACCAGTTACACAGAGAAAGCAAATCATTTAGTGTAGAAGAGTCGATACTCTTGTAATCTCTGTAAGAGAAGGATTGTCTAGCAGGATCTGGCGTAAAGATGTCGATGGTAACATCTATCCCGAAACAGGGCAGCCACTCACTCCCGTAAGCAAGTCATTGTCGTCCGCTAAGATCAAGTCTATCCAGGTGTTAGACGAAGATGTTCTATGCGTCGGACCATGCTGGATAATTTGCATGGAGAGTTCACTGGTCAAGCGCCTGATGGTATTTGCGTCTACAGAGGTCGACAACAAGTCAGCATTCAGATCGCCTATGATTATTTTGTGGCTAAATTCCATTGAGAGGGACCATAAAACAGGAAAAAGATCAGAATCTCTCTGCATCTTGATATTCGGAGGTCTACAGATAACTCCAACGAGAATTGGAGGAGCTTCACCCTTTTGGACCGCGCAGAAAAGATATTCAGGGATTCCTGGTTTCTAGGGTCCCTCCGTTTTAGATGAGAAGCAGAGAAAGTATTTGCTAGCTGTCATTCCACCTATCCTACACAGAATAGTTGGTGAGATTTCCTGCGTGTCCTGTTTCCTTTATGAATAGTCCTTTTCTTGATATTTGAAGGGTGGACAAGTCTTAATTTTGGAGGTCTTAGAGGATCCAAGTCTTAGAGGAGCCATTTCCTTCCAAATAGCTCCGCTATCGGAACAAGAGAGGGTTATAATTTTGATGATGAGAGGGTGGGGAAACCTTCCGTAATGACGCGGAAGGAATTTCGAAGTCAACTGTTGTCCGCACTGTACACCGATTTGAAGAAACAGGGGTTTATAAAAATTGTCCGAAATCTGGAAAACCAGTTTCTATGACGTCAGAAGAAAGTCAGTTTGAAGTAGCGCAAGCATTCGTTGAAAATCCCCATTTGTCAAGTAGAAAAGCAACCCAAGAACTTGAATTGAGTCGAACATTAATTAGAAGGAATTTAAACATTATCAAATTTTATCCGTACAAAATTCATATTTATCAACAGCTAAGCGAGGATGATTTCTATCGCATAATAGAGTTCTGTGAAATTATGATGCAAAGAAACGATGGCAACCCCAATTTTCTTTTTAGTACCGTATTTTCGGATGAAGCTAGTTTCAAACTAACCGGTAAAGTCAATCATCAAAACTGTAGATACTGGAGTAATGAAAACCCTTATTGTATGAGGGTGATACACAGTCGCCACAAAAGTTGAACCTATGGGCAGGACTTTATAACAATCGAATAGTAAGGCCATTTTTTATTGATGGTAATTTGAATAGCAATAAATACTTGCAACATCTGGTAGAACAGATTGTTCCGACCATACAGGAGATCGCTGGTAATAATATTAATTGTGTATGGTTTCAACAGGATGGAGCGCCTGCCCATTATGGGGTAATTGTTAGAAATTATTTGAATATTACGTTCCCAAATCACATTCGAACGTAAAATTTTTTGCTCTTTTCATTTCTGAGGTGAAAATTATGGGATCCCACTAAAAAAACCAATTTGACCTTCGAATAGCCTTCAAGGTCAAGGATGAGGTCATGGTCAAGGTCACATTCGGACGTAAAATTTTCCGCTATTTTCATTTCTGAGGTAAAAATTATGGGTGCTATTTAAAAAAGTTAACTTGACCTTGAAATAACATTCAAGGTTATGGTAAGGTCATGGACATTATCACCGTCGAATAGCCAAGAAACAATCCTATATTTTTTGTTTTAAGCTTTTTTACTAAAATTTAATCCCGCCGAGTTATTTTGCCGTTCCGGTACTTTTGGCCTATCCTGTATTAATGAATGCTAATTTAGTGAAAATGTAATGAAAAGCGTGTTAAATATTATTTCTATTTTCTATTATTACTTTATATTTGTATCTTTAGCGTAGGGATAGACGGAAGCATTCTGAGCCTCCGGTCGATGCATTGTTTGTCGTAGGAAAAGAACAGATGTAGATTGAGTGTTGATTAGGGACGAAGGCGCATTGAATTTGCATCGCGATTAGTGACCGTTGGCGCATTGAGCGTACACACGAAATATTATCCACACCCCACACTAACATAGTAGAAACCGGATTGTTACACGATACTTGGATGAATTTCAATGACAGGAGAGGATAAAACTAGATAAGGGTCGTATAAATTTTAATGCGGTTTTGAGATCGTTGGCAAAACTCTGCTTAAATTATATGTGGGTCAAATTTGGACAAAGAGAAAATATGCCAAAGACAAAGGTGAAGGTTGACCCGCAGAGGTTATTTGAATTACACACGAAACCGGAGGTTAAGCTTAATTCGATATTGCCTATCGAGCCATTCGAACCGTCACCTCTGTGCAATATGATGATAGGTGCTTATACAACAGAGCTTGTGCGTGTAAAACTTTTCTCTCAGTTGGACCCACAAGGTCAGCATGTCTTGTATTACAACACTGTACGTGCAGGTTAAATAATGGTAAATATGAACCGAGAATAGGCCCCTCTTTAAGTGAATGCCTATGAATTTTTGCCAAAACTTTATACCTGTATATTTTTTACACCAGATGGGTCGAACGATGTGATTGCAAAATTAAGGGTATTCTACTCAAATCATCGGTGAGTCAAAAGATAAATTTGGCTCCATTAGAAAGCTTTTGATGTATGCTTCTTCATGATGCTATAACATTGCCCAAGTATAAAGTATGTGAACCTATATACGCAAAACGACCATTTGTTAGCGACCCCAAATTTTATCCTTATGGTTAGAAACAGTTGACGATATTATACCGTTGGTGTAATCGTGACGAACTGTACATGGGAAAAATAATAAAAAAATTACTTTTCATCCTACAAATAGTTATTAACTATTTAAGGTGAGCATTCCTGACGCACCATTAGACGGAAGAATGTGTGATGTTGCCCTGTCGAGTTGGTATAAATATAAATAATTACATATGAGCATCGGATAAATTATCGGTCGTACGGACAGTGCTCAGTCGCTATCAAAACTACAGATGGCACCGCTGTTCCTTAATTTTATTCTTATCTGCTTTGCTTCTCAAATAATGATATAAGGCCGCCAGACATAAAACCATGTTGCTTTGATGGAATATAAGTTTCCACCAAGTCATGCACATTTACGGGCGGCCTCGTTGACATTGCAGGCATCACTGACCCGCCTAACATATTCAAAAATTTCTAAAATTACGATACGAGGCCGCCAGACTTAAAACCATGTTGCTTTGGTGGAAAAGAAATTTCCATCAAACCAGATACATGTAAGGGCGGCCTCGTTAGTGTTCGATCGATTGCCGGCAATATGGTTTTAAGTCTGGTGGTCTCATATCGTTATTTTAGAAAAGCGCGGCTTAGAGATTCTTGAGCTTCCGATCAGTACGGACGCGTGTGAGGAGGAACCCCGAACTTCGACAGTGCACCTGAGACTCGTCTCTCGGCTATTGGAATGCGGCGTCGGCCATGTACTCGGCTCGTCGCGGGGTTGGCCGTCGGCTCCGTCTTTTGGTATTGCTGGCTCCGAGTTCGAGGCGATAGAGAGCTATCGCTGCGCTGACAATTAGTGTCCGCGGGTTGCGTTGCGTATTGCCCCCCACTCCTTCCAAGCTATGTTATACTATCGCAAGCTATGTTGCTCTTTCTCTCTCTCTCACTCTAACTTATTCTATGCGTGTGGCGTCTCCGGCGCCCCTACTTACTTGACGAGCTGTAACGTGCTTGTTTCCACGTTACATAATGATTTATATAGTTTATAAAATATCCATCTTCTATCGACTTTCAGGTTTCAAAAATGAACTTTTATTCTGAAGATCATGGTTTAATTTTCCGATCCTTCGTCTATCTATTTAAGTTGCTGCGAGAAAAAAAGAAAAAAACTATTACGCTTACAGCTTCATTTCTTGAAATTTACAACGAAAAGGTTAGTATAAATTAGTATAAAATAAATGATTATCTCTGTGTTGCATTTAACAGTGGCTTCTATCTAAACGTTCTACAGATTCGTTTTTTTTTTTGTTTTGCTCGTAAAAGTCACTTTGAACCCTTAACAACTTATCTCTCTCTCTCTCTTTCTCTCTAGTAATTTGCGTGGACGGACTATCGTGCTGGTGAAAGTAGCGGCTCGCGTAGACGAGTCGTAACCTTTGTTGTTGTTTACACGGAGCAGAGACTTTGCTTCGCATCGGGTACGACTCGCGTGATCTGCCGGCGAATTCTCGGCGCGGCCGGGAAATCGTAAAAGCGTTCGCGTTTGCGTTACTCGACACCTTTAGAATATATTCTATAGTAGAGCTGAACGGCCGGCATCAGCTATCCGGCAGAATGACAGCGACGCGAGCGCAAGGGACTGAAAGCGGGAGTACAGATGTACTCTCGCGTTGTACACGGGCCGCGGCGACACGAGCTCGCCGTCGTATGCTCGCGCGCACCGCGAGGTAAGACCCTCGCGGGGCACTCATATGTGCCCCATTGCACATTGTCTCGTGGGGATTGGTCTTCTTCATGAGACAAATCCAGGCAATCAACCCCGTTACAGCGCATACAACTTTTCTTCGTAGGAACGGCCAAATTATTCTAAAATTACGTGCGTTTTGCATATGGAGTGGCACATTAGAGGCTATTACATATTCTTACAAGTGCTCGTCTATTTTAAACGGTTTTTGGTCTGTTTTGCATGGATATAAAATACTTGTATTTGATATGGTCAACTTCCCGTTAGCCAAACGCATTTGTTTTGTAGTACTTTCTGCCGGTCTATCAAGAAAATTGGGCCCCTCTAGTTTATGCACGTAATAATTGTACACGTAATTCATCTTGCATCAGTGATTATACCATTAATATTATTCGCAGTTATATTTTAATTTTCCACAATATGTTTATTTTTGTTTCGAAATTTATATTTATTATTTAACACACGTTTATTATGCACAAAGCATCATTACAGATTTAATAACTTAATAATATAACTAGCGTCTTGCTTTTCTCGCTAACGCTCTCTCGGTTAAATTTTTATTGTTGGTCTTTAATAGATTCAATATGAATATATTTCATGAGAGTGTTACGTACCGAGTGGTTGCGACACAAAAATTTTCGCGCGCATGGTATTTGATTCAGGCTACTTTCTTGCCTGAATCAAGCCGAAAGGTCTCAACGCCCATTTTGCCTATGCCCCCCCCCCCCCGGCGCCTCGCAGGCACCGTTTGCTCGCCGCGATGTCTTACCTTAGATGTTGGCGGTGACCGACACGAACGCGGCTACCTGCTGCAGGGCTGCGCGTACGCGTAGTGAAATGGTGAAAATAGATGGAGAGTGGGCAGGTGATTGAAGCAGGAGGTGAACAGGATTCAAAATAGCGTCAATGTTGAAACGTACGAATAGAATACTTCTTCATTAACTTTGGTTGCCGAAAACAATGAAAACAAAATGAAAACGCAAAACACAGAAGCGATCGTGGCGAGCCGAAACCACACCAATTAATTGAACGCGATGGCCTCGCGAAACGCTTGGTTGTGCCGGCCAGTCGGCGCCATAGCTTGCATACTCCGGAGTTCGCACGTCGTAGAAGCTGCCGCTCGGCAAGGCGATAGCCGGCGATATCAAGAGCGACCGCCTTATAGATCTTCCGGTCGGCGACTGACGTGAATAAACTATCGCCACACTGACGATGCGGGGCTTAGCGGTGACCGAGTGGATTCGCCGCTACGAGCTCTCGATCCGGCCGTGCGAGATGCTCTGCGGCAATGAGAGAGAAAGAAGAAAAGGAAAATTCAATTTTTGAAAGCTAAGGGCGAGCGGTGCCGCTTGGGACATCAGAGAAACTATTAGTACATATTTCAATAACTTTGTAATAGCAACAATCTGTTTTATCACAACATTATTATATTGGGATATTTTTGTATAATTCTCTAATTTTTTAATTCATTCGTATAAATTTGTTTTTATCTTAAAGATAACAAAATAATAAATCAATGGTTAGTAGATAAATTTTGCTTATGAATCAGCTATATTATGAATGTATTGTTATCACGGGATAGTTGTTATTAAATTTAAGACGATAATCAAATGTTATTGTCAACGAACAGTATCGAGATGGTGACACACGGGTGTGATATCGGGATCACCTTGGTACCGCGGCTGTCTGAGTTTTCAACCCACGCCATTTTCGGGTTACGTGTTACAGCTCTGACCGCGACTACGTTTGGGTGGGGTGTGATCGCGTTACTTACGTAAGCTGCTACCTCACTCCGAACGAGGCCATCGAGAGACGTGGAGGGTGAGCTGATAGTAGCCGGGGATTTTAACAGCAAAGCTCTCGAATGGGGTGAACCCTTGCCAGACTGCAGGGGGCGGCGGCTAATGAACTTAGCGTCTAGGCTAGGGCTGGTTGTTTTAAACATTGGCTCCACGTCGACCTTCAGGAGACCTGGCTATAGAGAGACCATCCCCGATGTATCCTTAGCAACGACACGCCTGGCCACGCGTGTGCCGAATTGGCGGGTGATCGGGGACTATAGAGCTAGTGATCATCAGTATATCAGATGGGTCGTTGCGAAGATGCATCAGGAGAAGTTCTCCCAGGAGAAGACTGGGATCCCAGACCGCTAAAACGCGGGCAGCAATCCCTGGTTGAAACACCAAAAAACGGGTAGCTCTCCAAGCGGACTGAAGCGGTGATTGATGCCACAATGAGTCTAATCCACCAAGCCTGGGAAACTATACTGAGGAAATCTTCGAGAAGTGTGCGTCGTTGTGCTTATTGGTGGATGGACGAAATCGTGGAGCTGCGGCGGAGATGCCAGCTGCATGCCCAGAGGCGCGACCGCGAAGCCGCACTCATGATCGCTGAACATCTGATTGCGAAAAGAGCTATGAAGCGAGCCATTAACCCATTTCTTCCCAAGCGGACATTTTATAGTCGACTTGTTTTTTACCGAGGAAAACGGTGAAATAATCGAACATGTATACCCAAAGTCACTTTCCTATTGTGAAATTTTCGGCTCTTTACGAATGAGCTATCAGAATTAGGATATTTTCCACGGAAAATTACAAATTGAATGTTGATGAAAATTCAATATTACACTGTAATTTTTCTCTCAGAAATTTGTTGTCGAAATTGATAAAAACAGGATAAAAATCTAGATTTATATTGAAAATTTTATTTCTCTGACAAACCTAGTAATTACAAATTTTTCCAAATTGGCGGCCGTGGAAATATTGACAAGTTGGAAAATCTAAAATTTTCAAACTAAAACCGAGTCGGTGAATGTATACTCACAACGTATACTTTCGACATCGCTGAGTACAACGGTAGTGTTCATTTTCAATTTTTCAAAATGGAAGATCCAATATGGCGTCGGTAACACTAAAATCATTTAGTGTTGATAAAATCGCGAATATAATTACTAAATTTTTTCTTGAATTTTTAGAACGTTTTGTAATATTTTCCAAAATAATTGATGCAATAGAGGACGAAATTATTCAACTGTTTTTTCAAGATGGTAAGGGTTAAAACAACTTGCGCATAGATACTCTTGACATTGTTCGCAATAAATATTCGTACGTTTCTTGCAGTTATTGCTAGCTGTCCATAGTCTTTGTGAAAATTTTGGGAATTTTTTGTGGATATGATGATACTCTCTGTAACAAGTATCGCAGAAATGATGTTTGCACTTATAGTAATAAAATATTGTTTTTATGGTACACTTTATACACACTCGTCTACGATTAGAAATTGTGAGCTTCAAATGCTTTGATAACTGTTCAATCGATTGCTTAAAATATGATTTTGCGACACTGTTAGCTAAATGTTTACTAGTAATTTTCTTTTTGTTCACCATATTGTACAAAATCAAAGCATTTGTCAATAAGAATTGAATCAATCTGCACAAAACAACCCATGTCCATTTCTTTGAACCAATATTTGTTTTTGGATCACTGCAGTATTGATTATGAAGATCAACTCCTCCCATAAATTTGTTGTATGTCTTGAATGCTCCAGGAAATTGAATTGGTACTTTATGTTTAGCTTGTGATAATGTTAAAACGACTCGGGATCGCGGCTCTGATTATTTAAGAGATGAACTCTTTGCTGCCCCTAAGCCTCCCTGCGCCGAATTATCACCGCACAAATCACGGTGGTCCGCGAACCGAGCTAACTTTTGGGAGCGGGTCGTGAGGTTAGCGGGGCAGGTTCGAACAATAACAGTTTGTTTAATATTAATTGCTACTTTATTTGAGGTTGTTCAATTTACATGTGACTCGCTGCCGCGGCTTTGTAGCCTCGCTCGCGCCTAACTATTGGCGCGCTCGCCAAACCTAACGCGGACGAGAGAGAGATTATGCGATACTTATCGCGAACGCTTGGTGCTCGAAGTCTCGTAGTTTGTCGTTTCGTCGTCATCGCGTCGGGCGGCTCGTCGATGGCTGCGGGCGGATATCGGGCGCCTGCTCCCAGCTCCAAACCAATCCGCGGGTGTGCGGCAGGTGTTGGCCTGCTGCTCGTCTGCGGGGCGAGTTGGTCGCCCTGGGTTGAGGTGTCGGCGGAAGGTCGTCTCGTTCGCGTGGACCTCGTGGCCGCCGGCTCGTGTGATCGGGATGTTGCCTCACGTGTTTACGCGTCGATCGTTATCGGGCGGAGAAGAACGATTCTCTCGAGCGCTCCAGTTTTGGTGGGCCGCGGACTTTCCCCCACTTCCCTGCTCGCGGGGGGGGGGGCCGCGCCTTCGGCTTGCTAGCCGCGGTGTCGCGCCGCGCTTCTCTCTCGTCCCTTGTCGCGCTCCTAACCTAACGTTCCGCGGCTTTGGAATCGTAGGTGTGACGTAATGTAATTCATACCATCTCTTTTATCATGACTTACAACATACGATCCTCTCACAGCTTTCTTTTTATCTACTTTATGTTTATCTATCAATGTCTTCTGTTTAGGATTTTTGATCAATTTTTTGGATTTTTTATTTGATTTATCCAACACTTTTGGGAAAATTTGTAAAAACACAATCATCTCTAACCGTTCCTATTGCACGCAGATTTTGTTTTTTCAAGTGTACCAGTAGATCGGGGGATGTGAAAAATCTATCAAAATATAGATGATAATTAGCTACTTCATTCTTATCGATCGTGGTTAGAAATACATGAATCATTTTCATAACTGCCCGAGATCCTAAACTGCATTTAGAAAACTTCGTAACATTTGGCCATCATTTTTTCCACAATAGATATCTATTTCTAAAACAAATCCATTAGAAGTGCAAAGGGCCATAATTTTATTCCAAAACGAATTAGTTTGTCTTTGATGAATTGTTTAGAACCGTGCGATCAAAAAATTTAATCATCATTTCATCTATTGATAAAGAAGAGCGAAAAAACCCAAACTGTTTTACATTTACTCTAAAAATGTTTAAAATTACACGAACCTTCCAAACTTTGTCCTTATCAGTCTTATCCGAATTTGGAAATTGAAAAAATGATAATTCCTAAAAATTTGTTGAAATGATTTGGATCTAATTCCAAACCATTTGCAGTCGTCGCTTCAATAATGTGATCTTCATTTTATCACAAAAAAAAACGTTTCAAATAATTCTCGAAGCTTTTTTCCAGTACATTTTGTTTTATTGCTTCAAATTTATATATTTCCTATTCAAGTTAAACATTGTATGGTCTTTCTTGATCTAACCATTCGTATTTATGTGAGCCTTCTAACTTTTTTCGTTCGCGGAAAAATTTTGATACACTTCTTTATAAGATAAGACCACCGATTCAGTGAACGTAGAAGTATCATCACCTTTTCGGTCACTATCGAGACCTACGTCACTATTATCACCGTCTTGTACCCATATAACTTCATGATCATTTTCATCTTCATCACTATGGTCACTGTTTTCATCAACGCTAGTATCAACACTGGGATTCTCCGTAGAATTTCTTTTTGGCATAATTTTGCCAGTTTTATGTAACTTTTTTCAGAAACCGAATCTGATAAATATTTATTTTCAAAAATACTCCAAAAATGGAGAAGCTCGCCAATTATCTTCAAGTGCACAGATATACAGGCTGATTCATTTTAATTACTTCATATTGAGTGTTGTAAAATTCTGTTTATACAAGGTGATTCATTTTAATTTCCCCAGGCAAATATCTCGAAAAGTACGGGAGATGGAAAAAAACGTTAAATGTAAAAGCTGCAGGGTTCAGAGGGGGAAATTGGTATTTAAAGTTTTTCTCAACCTTGCTTTTTTCAAGATATTGGCCTACGAATTGTGTAGACAGCTTGATTTGACCTTGATGCGACTGCAGAGGTCAACTGGACCCCATGACATAACATCATGTTTGAATGTAAAATTTTCCGCTCTTTTAATTTCCGAGGTCAAAAGTTGGTGTTCCTATTTAAATAAACTACTTTGACTTTGAAATGACCTTGAAACTTGACCCCAAGGTCATGGTCAAGGTCACCATTGGATTTTCCCCTCTGAAATCTACAACTTTTACATTTAACGTTTTTTTCCATCTCCCGTACTTTTCGAGATATTTGCCTGGGGAAATTAAAATGAATCACCCTGTATAAACAGAATTTTACAACACTCAATATGAAGTAAATCTGAATTTAACCTCAGATTCATATTTTCATTTTTCTATGTACGAATTTAACATTGTAACCGAAAATTAGATTCACCTATAGACCTAGTTAAAAAGTATGATTAATGCGAATAAGATTTAAACGAACAACCTCTTTTCAAATATCCGCACAAAATTGACAGACTAGAATGATTGCATTAATCTCAAAACCCAGTCTAAAAGCACATAATAAGTTTTTATATTTAAAAATTAATATGTCCAGCCTAACTAAAGGTAACTTTAGCGTCAAACACTTAAGCAGCAAACAAACGAGCCCAGGTGTCAAAATTCTAATTGTCTCAGCCAATAAGTCTAATATATTTTAGACAGGACTTGAGTCCCTACATCCTGTTCTCCCTCGAATACAGTTCACTCCACACTCAAAACTATTACACTTCACTAAAGAAAACTACAATCTCACTGGGAACTTCTACGCCAAATCTGAAGCTTGGAATCAGAGGGCATAATCCACAACGTTGTAACCATCTTCTGGCTACGAGTCACACTGAGGTGGCACAACGAGTCCAGCTTTCAACCTTCTTCTTGGTGACGAGTCTCGTACAGGTGCTGACCCCCACAGAAGAGGCACGACAGATGTTGTGTAACAGCCAAGACTAACCAGGCTTGGATACGTTAGGTTCTTCGTCGAAGCAACCACTATCTCTGCAGCAGCCAATCAGTCCAAGGAACTTATTTTCTCTTGGATCAGCGCATAGGTTGCAGGTCTCTGGAAAGCTCCTCGACTACAATCCTTGGCAACCTACAAAAGACAGCACACAAAGTATCGAGTGCTACAATCACAAAAGTTCTCATTAAGCAAACTCTGCTTCACACTCAATCAAACAAATTCGACACCCTTTCAACCTTTTCCAAAAGTAACAAAGTTATTCCATTCATTAAATTTAATTCCCAGCTACTCTCTCTCTCTCTCCTTCTCCATACAATAAACCAAGAGTCATTCAAAATTTAATAAAATACTTATCTGACACCTGCACTCGTCACACCTATCCCAAATATATTTTTCTTGAATTGCAAAACGCTTCAACAATCTCCAGGGTAAATGAATGCAATCAGCTGTGTGTCTGCTTGTGTAAAAGTGGCTCTACACTAACGAACCCTACCCGAGTATAAGGGTCCGTCTACAACGATCCTACCCAGTCTGTACACGCCATTCCGCGTGTTCGTAAGCACCGAGCCCGGCGTACCCAGTAAAGACTTTAAAATAAAATCAACCTTTAACTATACAAATTTCCTCATTTTTGCAAACCCTTAAACCCTTTTCAGAGCCAAATAGCAACTTCTAACCAGAGGCGGGCCCGTACGAGACGCGCAGTGCCGACACGGGTTTTCACTAACCCAATCGCCTTGGAAAATTATTTTCCAAAGGATCGTAACGGCTTAAGCAAGTAGCTGTATACAGGGTGTTCGAAATGTTCCGGACCCCCCACTTATAATATAAAGTAAGCATTTTGGAAAAAAATGTTAAATACAAAAGTTGTTAAGTTTTGAAGGTTGAACTAAATGATGACCTTGGATTTGTTATTGGTTATCATTTTCAAGGTCATTTAAAGGTCATCTTCAGTTTTTTAAATAGGGACCCCTATTTTTTATTTCAGATTCTGAAAGAGCACAAAATTTTACATCTGGATATGTATCCACGTTATGGCTCAAAATGACCTACAGAGGTCATTTAGTGGTTAAATGATTATTTAGTAGCAGAAAGCCAAGAAATCCCGATTATTAAGAACTTTGGGTGTATTTGACGAAAAGAAAAAAAAAATTTCGTACTTTAATACTAAAGTACATAATTTGATTTTCTAGGACGAACTTTATGGTCACTTTAAAATTGGCCTTCATTTTTAAGGTCATTTGAAAGTTATCTTCAGCTTATTAAAAAGGGACTCATTTTGTATTCCGGATTCTGGAGGAGCATTAAATTTTAGGTCTGGAGATATGTACAATATCCACGTCATGGCTCGAAATGATCTACATAGGACACTTGGGGGTTATTAATTTCAAAAGCAAAATAATCTAACCGTTTTACATGAACAGTTTTTATTGCAATAATTTTTTGCAAGGGTTACGAGTTTCTACGCATGATTCATAGCATTTTCAGGATCGTTACTTGTACCTTAGAAGATTTTGCTCACTATTCTTTTTAGAAATCAGTTCATTTATAATTGTTAATTAACAATTGTTTACTCCTATTTACTTTTCTGTTTTCAAGAGTTAAGTGAAGTTCTCTTACTTCGAAATTCAGATAATTGTATTAATTTTCAATAATTGTACTTTTAATCGTAGTGAAAAATGGCACATCTTACTGAACGAGAAGGAATATCTTTGTTGATGATGCGAGGGTGGGGTGATCAAGAGAGAGGTTACAAACAGGTACAGCGTTTATTCAATGAAACATTCAGAGTTGAAGAAAACAACCCTATTTCAAAAAGTACCGTAATTCGTACAATTAGACGTTTTGAAGAGACAGGTGGTATTAAAGATCGTCCTAAATCAGGTAGATCCAAATCATCGTCTAATGATGAAAAGAGCTTAGACGTATTACAATCATTTATTGAGGACCCCCATTGCAGCATTAGACGTTGTGCACAACAGCATGAAATGGGAGCTGCATCTGTGCACAAAATTTTGAAACTCAACAAATGGCATCCTTTCAAATTAAAGTTGGTACAGGAATTATCTGAAGATGATTTTGATAGAAGGGTAGAGTTTTGTGATGTAATGATGCAAATGATATCTGATGATCCTTTGCTCCTCAATAACATTGTTTTCTCTGATGAAGCCACGTTTGAGTTAAGCGGAACAGTGAACAGACATAATTGTCGATACTGGAGTAACATCAATCCACATTGGATGAGAGCGGACCACACGCAACATCCTGAAAAAGTAAATGTTTGGGCTGGCATATTTAATGGAAGAGTACTTGGCCCTTTCTTTATTGAAGGTAATTTAAATGCTGCAATGTATGAAAACATGCTTCGAGACCAAATTATACCTGCTATACCGAATTTAACGGGTGGAAATCTGGACGAAATTTACTTCCAACAGGATGATGCTCCTGCACACTACGGTATTCATGTTCGCCGATATTTAGATGCAACATTTCATGATAGATGGATTGGGCGGAGAGGTACAATTGAATGGCCACCTCGGTCCCCAGACCTAACGCCTCTTGATTACTTCCTTTGGGGATACTTGAAGGATAAAGTTTATGTTATAAAACCACGTGACTTGGATGAATTACGCCAAAGAATCACTGATGAAATAGACTTGATACCTCAGCAAATCTTGCGAAATGTTGTTGCAGCCTTTTACAATCGGTTAGCACATTGCCAAACTGTTAATGGGCAACAATTTGAACAGTTGTTGTAAAAAGTTCCTGTCAACGACATTTTAAAAAAATTCAGTTTGGGCGAATAGTCCACTGTCTTGATTTAGTTAGCTGGGCCGCCGATAGTCCTGCCTTAGCTGACTGGGCCGCTAGTGTTCTTGTCTTAGTAGGCTGGGCCGCCGATGGTCTTGCCTTAGTTGGCTGGATCACCCATGATGTTACCTTAATTAGTTGTACCTCCCGTGCCTGAGCAACAAGGCTCATTTTGATTAGACATTTTTTTATTTATCATTTTCTCCCCCCAGGTATGTAGTTGTTGGGCCTAAGGCTTATTTTGATTAGACATTTTTTTATTTATCATTCCCCCCCCCCCCCCGAGGTATGTAGTTGTTGGGCCTAAGACTTATTTTGATTAGACATTTTTTTATTTATCATTTTCTCGCCCGAGTTATGTGGTTGTCTGGCCTAAGGCTTATTTTACGCCAGTGTCAATTACACCTTCTACAATCCTAATGCAGAATTTAGCGCTGGTGCAAAATGGAGAATTACAACTAGGAGGCTTAATTTGAAAACAAAAGTTAACCTTCAAATGACCTTAAAAATCAAGGGCAATGTCAATTTAACGCCACCATAAAGTTTGTCTTGCTAAATCAAATTACTTTAGTATTGGTCAGATACGCTCAAAGTTCTTAATAATCGGGATTTCTTGGCTTTCTGCTACTAAATAATCAATTAACCACTAAATGACCTCTGTAGGTCATTTTGAGCCATAACGTGGGTACATATCCAGATGTAAAATTTTGTGCTCTTTCAGAATCTGAAATAAAAAATAGGGGTCCCTATTTAAAAAACTGAAGATGACCTTTAAATGACCTTGAAAATGATAACCAATAACAAATCCAAGGTCATCATTTAGTTCAACCTTCAAAACTTAACAACTTTTGTATTTAACATTTTTTTCCAAAATGCTTATTTTATGTTATAAGTGGGGGGTCCGAAACATTTCGAACACCCTGTATATTAGCATATACAGTTACGCGCTTTTGCACGTAACACAGCCGAAGAAAAAAGTGAATATGCTCTAACTATCTTGAAAAAGACCGTTAGAGAAATACACACTTTACAATACTCCACATGACGGAGGATTTATCCTACTGTGGGGAAAAGAATAGTTCTAAAGGATCCAAAAAAAATTTAGCAATTATATTCGCGATTTTATCAACACTAAATGATTTTAGTGTTACTGACGCCTTATTGGATCCGCCATTTTGTATAATTGAAAATGGATATTAGCGTTGTATTCAGCAATATAAAAAACATAGGAATCGAGTACTCACTCACTAGTGTTCATCATTTTGGTGTTACCGACGCCATATTGGATCCTCCATTTTGTAAAATTGAAAATGAACACTACCGTTCTCTCGGCGACGTAAAAAATATACGTAGTGAGTATATACTCACTGACTCGGCTTTACTTTGAAAATTAACGCCGAGATGATCAGAATTTTGACTAACATTCCAACGTATTTATTTATTATGTTATCGAACCAAAAAAGTAATGCAATGCCTATATTCCTACGCAAAATTTAACACTCTTTCAGAATCTGAGGTTAAAATTTTGACTGTACACAGAGAAATACAATATGGGCGATTTAAACAAAAAAAAAAATGAAAATTATCGAAAAAAAATTTTTTTGCATTTTTTTTCACAATGATACCGCAGAGGTACAAACTTTTTACTATGACCAAAAGTGATTATGACACTTGAAAACTAAGAGGAATTTTTTTCAGAAAAATTCCTTGACGCATTTCTTCAAAGTGGCGGCGAGAATGAAAAATTTTTATAAATATCTTAATCTATGGTTTCCTTAAAAACTATAAACTTTAGACAAAATTTTTTATCGACAAAAATGTCTTAAATTTTGTCAAAGAACACTTTCAGAATTTTTTCAGAATTTTTGAAGACAATTTTTTTCAAAAATTTGAAAAAATGAAATTTTTCAAGAATACCTAAACAGTTTTTGAAAGAAGTTTAGAGAAAAAACTTCTTCCTAAATTGTTTTTTTTGGTTTATTAAATACTGAGCAGACGCTAATCCCTCGAGACATATGGTGAGTTGTACTGCTACCTACATGTCACGTCGTACATAAAGTTTTGTTTTTATCTACCACTACAAAATTTACTAACAAACTCGTACATGCATTCACTTGTTCATGGACACATATTTTCTATACAATGTGTACATGAATTATAAGTAAAGCATATAATAAAAATATTGGTGTTCACTTTTTCAATACATTTTTTATGTCACGAGAACGTTCAAAATCTTCTGCTGCATTGCATGCAGAGTATGAATCAGATTATTCGGATAGTGATTCCGCCGAAAACATATTGATTCCGAATGCAGACAATTCAGGCTTCGACTTTTCTGATTCCGATTGTGTTACGTCCAGGATAAGGAATATAGGCTAAATTTATTCGGAAAAATAAATTATTATGGTTCACATAGTTTCCAAGATTATAAATTTTAATGATTGAAAACTTCAAGTTGAATTACAATGATTATACAATTTTCGAACGCAAGACGCAATGTTCTAAAGTTAATTCTTTCTAAAATTAATTCATGTACCTCGCAATAAATGAGATGCGTAGATTCTTGGATACAATGTGTTGGGTCGGCTGGTTACGGCAGGTCGCGGCGGGTCCCGCTGTCCCTCGTTACTCCGAGCCGAAGGTGTCGATGCTCGTTCGTTCCCTCGCTTTCTCTCTCTCTCTCTCTCTCTCTTTCTCTCTCTCTCTCGTTCTACTTATGTTGGCGCCGGACGGCAGCTTTCCTTGGTTGCGTCGGTGGGTCAGTCGCCTAGCCCGGTGTTGGAGTCTCTGCTGCTATCCTCGTCCCTCAAATGTTAATGAATAGGCCGTTGCCTTGGCCCGGCACTTTACCGGCAGCCTGATCGGGGCGTCAGATCTCAAGTCCGCAGCGGGCTATCTCTCGTAATGCTCGGAGCGGCTCGTCCCTGTGTAGACGGGTAGCTTCGCGGATCTGGCTGGTGTGGACGATAATTACGTGCTGTATAGACTCGATACGACTGAACCATAGCTCTTCTTAGATTCGGGCTTTTATACTCCTTTATGGCACCTCCGGTGATTTCCGGTGTTGTGCACTTATTTTGCTCGATTCTTGGAAAAATTCGGCTATTCTAATTTATGATCATTTCTTGTCCGAAATCCGGGCGTGACTAATCTGTTTTCGCGCTGATGTGTGACACGCTCTTGGTGCATATGTCCCTGGACACAGTGTCGGTGGGCTTTGTTCCTTTACGTTAGAATTCGATCATAAATCAGTCAAACTTGACAATTTGAGAAAAATAAAATTCCTCCGAGGAGTCACTTCTGAGGTCTTATTTTTAGAGAAATGGGTTTGCGCGGTACGTTTGATTCCGGGGTATTGATTAGCTTCCGTTTACGAATTGTCTCTAAATATCTCCATATATGGACGTATCGTGGGGAAGCCTTCCTCATCTCTTTTATTGCCTTTTGTATTCTTTTTATAGTTTCTACCTCTTTACGGATTTTGGTATGTCGTAAAAAGAATCGTGGTCACTATTTTTCATTCATTATTACTCTGCACTTTTGCCCTCGTTCCTTTACTTATTATTATTCTTTTTACGACGTAACAATTGTGATTCGATATCTGATTCAGATTCTGAACATGAAGTGACAATACCAAATATTATTCACAAAAAAGCTGTGCTACTTATTCTGAAAACTCAGATAAACTTGAAAAAAATTACGAATTCATTTGGATCGATGGCGAGATGTCATATCCAAATACTTGTGGAAAAACAGTATTATTATCTGAAGCTGCAAAAAAGAATATACAGGCGTGAGAGTCGTTCCCATTGTTTGAAACTTTTTTTCCGCCGAAATGAAACAATATAAAATTTTTCATTTGATCTGAAATTACAAGCTCTTGACTCTTTTATCGGTATAGTTATTTTCAGTTCATTAAAAAAAAAGTCTCAGAGAGATTATTGGTCATCTGATCCATTCTTACCTAGTGAAATTGTTTCTTATGCAATTACTGACAATAAGCTTGAAGAAATCAAGTCTAAAATAAAATATTCGAAAGCTAAAGACCAGGATTCAAACGATAGGGGGTGGCGAGTTCGTTCGATGTTGAAACTTTACCAAAAAGAACCTCCTGACGTTCAGAATATGGAAAACTTCTATATCTATTGATGAAGTGATGGCCAAGTCTTATGCAAGAACTGTATTTAAACAATTTATTCGAGGGAAACCAATAAGGGTTGGTTTGAAATTTTGGGCTTTATGTAAATAAATTATCCCTCTTAACGTCTAGATGATTAAATCAGAAAATTTACGCTTTTAATATTTACGAAAAAATTAGGAAAAAGCTACCTCTTATACTGTTTTTGTAATACACAAATTACCCACCGAAAGGGCATCCAACGTCAAATTATCTATTAAGAGAATTCCTTTTGAGCCGGTACTTGTTTTCGAGGTAGACTTAGAAAGAAATAAAATTACTATCTTATCCTTGCCCGTTCCATCCCGTGTTTACGCGCGTGCAGTGTGCGGAGCAGTATTTGCTCCGTGCAAAGTCGTTGCTCCGTGTAAACACCACCGATCGCAGGTCGCGCGGTAAGCCGCCATATTCTTGGAGCGGCCGAGAATTTGCAGGAGCGCGCGCATTTGCGTTTGCAATTCGGCTCACGCGCCCTACCTCTACTAACTTCCCCGGGTCGCGGGCAATTGTAATTCTTTTGACGAAGGCAATAAAGGCCTTCGATTTACATTTGATTCGATCGTGCATTCTTTCGAGTAGTCCGCGGGACTACTCGATACGCCGTTCCTTAACCTATTCTCCCGACTACCGCCACTCTTCCGTAGAGCTGAGCGGCCGGCATCAGCTGTCCAGGAGGAAGACAGCAACGCGAGTGCGAGGGACGCGCTCGCATCCAGCACGCGAGTACAACAAGCAGGAGTACAGGTGTAACTGTTACGCGAATAAATTAAAAAAGACAATTTTTATTTAAATAAATTAATGTTTATTTTCTATGTTCAAACACGTACAGTCGGAACAGTAAAACTAAAAAAAAAGGAAAAAAATCAAGTCTGCCTTGCTCGTCTTTTTTATTATATATAATAATTATTCGTTGCAATGGTTTCTGAGGTGTTACTCTTAGCCTACCGTCTGTGAGGGCGCCTCTATGCACTCCTCGCTCCGTGCTCCTTAAATTCCTTATACTTTGGTAATAGAGGGAAATCTGCGGCCCCGGACGATCCTGTCCGATCGCCGTGCACGCGGCTTACGCGAGGCAACAATTATGTCCTCGCGGTGAGAAACCTCGTCAGGATTCATAACGATTTTTATTATTTTTGGAAATCTATTGCGAGCGAAGCAAACTTAATTTTACTTATATATCCGTAACATTCTTCCCCCGTACAAATCTATGGATTTTGTACTTCGGAAAAGCGTACTAATTTTCTACTAGGTCTTATTAGGATACCATTTGATGTCCTAATCTCGACAACTCGAACTTGACCGACCTTATTCGGAAAAATTCTTGTGACTATGCTCTTCCATCACTGATTTCTTTGAACATTTTTGTCTAAGATTAAAACTGAATCCCCTTCTTTTAAGGGTTCATCAAAATTTAACCATTTCTTTCTTGGTACCAGTTTCGGAAGATATTCACGTAGCCACCTTTGCCAAAATGAATCCGCTAAATGTTGAGCAACCTTCCATTGTTTACTCGAACAGGTTACTTGCTGTTCACATCTTCCAAATCTAACTTCGCCTGATGACGCACCAAGTAAAAAATGGTTTGGGGTTAGAGCTTCTTGATCGTGTGGATCAATCGAAACGTACGTTAGCGGTCTCGAGTTGATGGAATGTTTAATTTCTAATAAAATTGTTTGCAAAACTTCTTCTCGTGGTGCTTGATCTTTCAAAATAACAGCTAACGCAGCTTTGACTGATCGTATAAGCCTTTCCCATGCTCCGCCCATATGTGAGGTTGTAGGTGGATTAAATTTCCATTCGAAATTATTTTTTAGCGCCAAATCATTCATCCTATCGTCATCAATTTGTTGAATAGTTTGTTTTAATTCTTTATCTACTCCCTTAAAATTGGTTCCGTTGTCGCTCTAAATAACTAAGGGAGTTCCTCTTCGAGCCATAAATCTTTTCAGAGTCATTATTGCCGAATCTGTAGTTAAACTCGAAGCTAACTCTATATGTACCGCCCTGACTGTCATACATGTAAAAATTGCGCCCCAACGTTTTTCCCGCCTTCTACCGATTCTTCTCAGCTTCTACTTTAAAAACACAAATTATTACAGAAATGAGACGATTCCACGAAGAATATCGAGAAAAATTAATTAAGCACGGTTCCTTTAATGTTGTGTATGTTACTGTCTGGATTTTTTGATATTCTGACCTATCTTCCACGAATATACTTGAAAAATTTTCTACGGGCCATTCTGCCTCGCTCCCGCGTAAAAATGTCGGACTTAAGAACCATCTACTTTCCTTTTCTAAGGCTTTGGGCGCGTTTCTTGTACCGTCATCGGCCGGGTTACGTTTTGTTGGTACCCATTTCCCTTCTCCTACCTCGGAATTTAATCGTATTTCTTTCAGTCTATTGGCCACCAATACTTTAAACTCTCGTGGGTCTTTTCTAATCCAATGTAATATTGTTTTTGAATCAGACCAAAAAATTCGTCGGCTAATTTTTATGTCATGCTCAGCAGCGATTGTGTTAGCTAGTCTTGTAGCAAGTACCGCGGCTTGCAATTCTAATCGTGGAATAGAGATTGGTATTAAAGGGGCAACGCGACTTTTAGCCATTATTATTGTAACATGAAATTTAGAATTATTTATATTAAATCTACAGTATGCTACTGACGCGTAAGCCTTTGAGCTGGCATCACAAAATATGTGTAACTCTGCTACTTTTAGTTGGTAATCACGTATTTGATAGCAACGTTTGATTCGGCACGACCTAACACTTTCGTAATCATGAAACCACTCTAACCATTTTATAAATTCGTTTTCACGCAAACTTTCGTCCCAATTTATTTTACTGGTCCAGATATCTTGCATCAGTATTCGTGATTGAGTCGTGAAAGGTGTTAAAAATCCCAGTGGATAAAAAATGGACATAATTATTTTTAAAAATTCTCTTTTCGTTGGTTTTTTAAATCCATTTAATAGCGAATAGTTTATTTTGTTCACATTACAATTAAACGCAAGCTCGAGTGTAACATTTAGCCAATACAGCCCTAAAATTTTTTCAAATTCATATTTTGGATTTTCTGAAATTCATTTCGTCTGACTCAGTTCGGAAGATTGCTCTAATCCACTTAATACTGATGCACAATTGCTAGCCCAGTTATGCATTACCCAATTTACTTGTTCGTTGATTTCTTCTATTTGTTAAGCGTGCACAAGCTTCTTCCTCAGATTCGCAACTATCTAGGTAATCGTCCATGTAAACGTTATTTATTATGCTATTGACAGTGTCAGGATATTGCTCGGAGACTTAATTGCATTTTTATTTTTTATATACAAGCCCGTATTAGGTGATGACGTTGCTCCGAATAACATCGAGATCATTACATATTCCTTCAGTTCCACGTGTCTGTTAGTACCCCGCCACAAGAAGCGCTGTGCATCCTGATCTTCTTTTTCGATTTTTATTTTCATAAACATATCGTGTATGTCCGCTTTAAATGCGTAAGCATACTGTCGAAAACGCATGATAACTCCGGGTAAAGATTTCAATAGATCAGGTCCGGTAAGTAGAAGGTCGTTAAAACTCGATAAAGTTTTAGCCGCGGCATCGAAGACCAATCGTACTTTGTTTGGTTTATTAGGATTTTGTACACCAAAGTGAGGTAAGTACCATACTTTGTTATTATTTAATGGTTCTTTATCGGTTCTTTTAGCAAAGCCACTATTTAAAAATCGCTCCATTTCTTTATAATAGAATCTAATTTTTTCTCGAGAAGATATAGTCTTCGAAGGGCTGCAATTCGCCCGTCTATAAGTGGGTTTTCGTCTGATTTCCATAATAATCCAACCTCCCATAAACCGTTTACTAAACGACTTGTTTTATCCAATATTTCGATTGCGCGTCTATCTTCCGGTTTTACTTTTTCATAAGTACTTACTCCTAAAGAATCGTTATCGAAATACATTTTAACAATTTTATTTAACTCTACATCGGTATAGACTTTTGTTGTGTTACACTTCGTCGGTTGAATCGTATTTACTTGAGCTACAGATTTTTTACAATAATGACCGTGTATAGCCCAGTCTAATGCACAGCGTGAAACCATCAATGATTTATTTTTTATAGAATGGAACTCATGAATGACGATAAGATTAGAATGTTCTTGGCCTATTTAATATATCTGGTGCTTTTTCATAAGGTATTGTGTAAATACCTGTTTCTTTTGCACATAATTCCGTAAGTACTTCATTAACGCATTGTCTAGGAAGCGCAAGATTATTAACCTCCACTACATTCTTTAAAGAAAACGTAGAATTATTGGATTCTAATCTTAAATTAACTTTTTCCGACGAATAAACAATGGAATTTCCTCCTACGCCTCTCAAAATTATATCAGTACATGAACTTTTTAAATTAAATTTTTGTACTATTTTTTAATTAATTAACGTTAATGTCGAACTTTCGTTTATCAGTGCATATACAGTTGTTAAGAAATCAACGTTAAAAGCTAATTCAGTTTACGCGCGTTATAGTGGCGCCTTCTTTTGACTCTAGGAGCTTCCGCTTCACGAGCGCTCTCCCTTCTTCCGCCTTGACATGTCGTCGCCGGCGGATCGGGAGACTCAGTTCTCCGCTTGTATTTTTATTATTATTGGAATAAACAAGTTCGTATTATTATACTCCAACCAGTGTTAGTCATTCAGTTCACCCAGGTCTGATCCCGAAAACAGTTAAGTGCAAGGCACCAATCTACATGGTGCTCTCCGTAACATTGGTCCTTCGAGCCGGATTGGGCTCAAAGTGAAATAACTAAAAGACTAACAGACAGTGAACCGGTGATGAGTGAGTCAACAAGCTGCATGATAAACCAGTGTCGCGACCAGCCGTGCTCGTAATTGTAAGCATGCATCGAGGACCTGCTGCATCAGTGCCGGCTCGCATAAGTGCCACGTTGGCTGTAGCGTAACCGCCTAACCCTAGCCATTGGTAAGGAGGCAAGCTACGGTGCCGATCGTACAACGCATCGTCACCTGTTGCGCTTCGCCTCTCCCAGTTAGACTGGTCGCTACACGACTAGGCCTTCTGGCGAGTAGAAGAACCACCTGTCGCACCGCGGCTCTCCCCCCAGGACGAGATGTGTGTCACCCTCTTCAAGAACACCTACCGCCGTACTTCAGATGGTCGCTTCGTCGCCCGGCTGCACTTGTCAGAACCAACGCCAAATCTCGGTGACTCCAAGAGCATCGCCATTGCTCGTTGGCTGCACAATGAAAAAAGGCTAAGCAGAGACCCAGTTCTTTCCCAACTCTACAAGGACTTCATGAGCGAATATCTCGTTTTGGGCCACATGGAGCTAGTAGAACCTGAAGAGCCGGAGCCGAACCTCGTCTTTTACCTCCCGCACCATGGAGTGCTGAGACTGCACAACTTGACAAAGAAAATACGAGTCGTCTTCAACGCCTCTCAGAAGTCCACAGCTGGGAAGTCCTTAAACGACGTACTTCCTCCAGGGCCCAAACTACAAGAAGATTTGTGGGCCGTCCTAACTCTTTGGCGTCAATTCCAAGTGGCATTCGTAGCCGATGTCGTCAAGATGTTTCGCCAAATCCGGGTTGATCGCGCCGATGCTGATCTCCTGCGCATCATATGGCGAGCTTCACCCGAACTCCCGCTCCAGGTATATCGCCTGCTAACCGTCACCTACGAAACAGCACCGGCACCCTTTCAGGCGATAAGCGTTTTGCTCGAGCTGGCCACGCTATACGCCACGCAGTATCCACGCGCCGCATCAGTGACCCGACGGCACAAATATGTCGATGACTTTTTAGCCGGAGGGGACGACATGGAAGGGGCAGCGGCACTTATAACTGAGCTCGTCAACTTGCTCAGCGAGGCCGGGATATCCCTAGGCAAGTGGGCTACAAACTGCCAAGAGCTCCTGCAGAATTGCCAGCCATTGAAAGAGGACGTACACTTTGAGAGCACCGAGAAGGTGTCAACGCTGGGCCTGACTTGGCTGCCGCAAGAGGATGCATTTACCTTCAAAATGACTCGCACTAAGGCTCCGAATCCCTTCACAAAGCGCTTTATACTCTCGGAAACTACTAAGCTCTTCGACCCCTTGGGATGGATCAGCCCAGTCATTATCAGACCAAAGGTGCTCATACAAGACCTCTGGACGAGCGGACTCAAATGGGACGAACCTCTTCCCCCCGACATTGTTCAGCGTTGGAACAATATTGTCAACAGCCTTACAGAACTAGAGCTCATCAGAATCCCACGATGGCTCGGCTCATCGAAATCAAGTAAAATTGAAATCCACGGATTTTCCGACGCCTCCGAGCGCGCGTACGCCGCATGCATCTATCTTGTGATACGTGGAGCTCTACCCGTCTCCAACCTGCTGATCGCCAAATCCAAAGTCGCTCCAGTAAAAACCCTCAGCATGTCGCGACTGAAGCTATGCGGAGCCCAACTACTAGCAAGACTACTGGTCGAGGTACTCCGTGTCATGGAGCTTGACTGCGAGGTGCACTGCTGGATGGATGCGCAAATTATGCTTGGATGGTTGTCCAATCATCCCTCGAATTGGACTACGTTCGTCGCAACGCGGATGAGCGACATAGTCACAAGACTACCGCGAGCAACTTGGCGGCACGTCCCCACCAGCGATAATCCAGCGGATATTGCCACCCGAGGCACCTCACTGGCGGAACTCAGTGCCTCAGGAGTATGGTGGCAAGGGCCACGATGGCTACTGCACGGAGACCCTCCGGAGACCGCCGGCGCAAAAGCTGCGAGCGAAGATCTGCCCGAGATGCGCGTACAAACCAAGGCCTCGTTAATCGCGCATTCTCCGCAGGAAGAATTGGCGTCGCGCTTCTCGTCGCTCCAACGTCTCGTCAGAGTCGTAGCGTACTGCCTTAGATTCGCAGATCGTGCACGGCAAAGGAACAAGGCCACCGATTCATCCTGGCTCACAGCGGACGAATTGCAACGTAGCCGTACAGTATTAATCCAACTCACGCAAGCACTTTCCTTCGCCGAGGAGCTCAAAGCGCTACAGAACAATGTGCCGCTCCCTCGTGGCAGCGCGCTGCGTTCACTTCGACCGTTCCTGGACAAAACTGGCTCACTGTGCGTAGGTGGGTGGCTGGAAAACGCGCCCTTGTCTTACAATGAACAGCATCCGTTAATCCTGCCCAAAACAAGTCATTTATCGAAGCTCGTCGCGAGAGACGCCCATGCGCGGACTATGCATGGCGACGCACAGCTCACGCACAGTGTGATCGTACGAAGTTACTGGATAGTACACGGGAAGTCGCTAACGCGTTCAACTGTAAGCAATTGCGTGAGATGCAAGAGGTTCTCCGCGCGACCGGAGCAGAGTCTGATGGGCTCCCTTCCAGCCGCTCGAGCGTCTCCCGGCCGGCCGTTCCTGCGTACAGGTGTGGACTATGCAGGTCCCATAAATATTCGTGTCTCAAAGGGCCAAGGTAACCGCTCATATAAGGGATATATCTGTCTCTTCGTCTGCATGACCACTCGGGCGGTCCACTTAGAGGCCGTCTCCGATTGTACTTCCGCGGCGTTCATCGCTGCCTTCAAGCGCTTCGTATCGCGTCGGGGTCGCTGCCTCGAGCTGCACAGCGACAACGGTACCAACTTCCATGGAGCAGACAAAGAGCTCAAAAGGATGGTCCGCGACGCAACGAAGGATCCAGAGCTTGCCTCCTGTCTAGAAAACGACGGTGTAAAATGGAAATTTATCTCCCCAGGAGCTCCCCATTTCGGGGGACTCTGGGAAGCGGCGGTAAAATCTACCAAACACCACCTTCGCCGTACCATCGGAGAGTCCACTCTTACCTATGAGGAGTTATCTCCTCTACTGGTGCAGGTGGAGGCTTGCCTGAATTCTCGCCCCCTGTGGCCCGTCAGCAACGACCCTATGGACCTCACCGCCTTAATACTTAATACTTAATACTTCATCGTCGGCGAAGCGCTCACTGCCTTACCGGAGCCTTGGCATGTGAACGACGCCTAGACCCCCCTCTCGCAATGGCTGGAATTGACGCGCATGAGGAACTTCTTCTGGAACCGCTGGACGCGCGAGTATCTCCACACCCTGCAACAGCGCAATAAGTGGGCCGAGTCTGGACGCAATTTTCAAGTCGGCGACCTTTTACTTTTAAGCGGCGAGAACCTCCCGCCGACCAAGTGGCCGTTAGCGCGAGTCACCGGCACGCATCCCGACCGAGACGGTGTAGTACGCGTGGTTACGCTTCGGACGTCTACAACTACGCTCTCTCGACCTGTCGACAAGGTTTGCCGACTTCCAATCAATCTCGGGAAGCCTACATTGGACCAATCTGACCGCAACTCTGCCAGCTCCAACTGCCAACTGGTCGTCTCGCACGGCGGGCGGCCTCCGCTTCAAGATTTCCCCACTCCATAGATGATTCAACTTCAGTTTAAAATATTTTATTGAGCACTATCTACGCTTAGTTGTCCATCGACCTGCGACGGCACGCCGAGGCGGGCGGAATGTTAAGAAATCAAGGCTAAAAGCTAATTCAGTTTGCGCGCGTTATAGTGGCGCCTTCTTTTTACTCTAGGAGCTTCCGCTTCACGAGCGCTCTCCCTTCTTCCGCCTTGATATGTCGTCGCCGGCGGATCGGGAGACACAGTTCTACGCTTGTATTTTTATTATTATTGGAATAAACAAGTTCTTATTATTATACTCCAACCAGTGTTAGTCATTCAGTTCACTCAGGCCTGATCCCGAAAACAGTTAAGTGCAAGGCACCAATCTACGTGGTGCTCTCCGTAACAACAGTGTCGCATGATTTTTCACTTAATATTTTTACAGGAATCATTCTTAAATAAGTACAAGATTCTAGTTACAATTTATTTTCACTGGACGAAGCTTCCTGAGAAGTTTGACTTTCAATGGAAGATCGTGAAATATTGCTCTGAGTATTCGGTTCCTTATTAAATTTAATTTTGTCAGTGTAATGAAGTAATTCGTGATGATTTCTTCCACACTGTTTGCATTTATCTCCTCGGCATTGATCGCGTGTGTGTCCTCGTTTAAGACAGACAAAGCAAAGACGATTAGATTTCACGATCTTCCAACGCCAAACCATTGGTATTTTTATAAAATCATTACAATTTCCTAAAGAATGGTTCTTTCGCCCACAATGTGCACAATTATTGATTGTGTTATCATTATTTTTTTCCATTTCACCTGTCTCGTGGAGAAAATAGTCTCCTCCACGAGACCAATAAGAAAAATCTACCCCACTACAACTGGCGGCCATTAACGTGTGCACCGGAGGGAAGGACCTCGGCACGATGAACTTTAAGTTTTTTTTTTTTGAATTTACAGATAGGGTTAGCGACCGAGTCGGTAATCCAAAAGCAGCGTAAGCTTCGCCAGTTGGCCACTAGGTGGCGACGCGCTTTTTCACAGGGAGTGAAAAAGCCGCGAAATTTGAATTCGGTTTAAACTCTAGAGATCGTGTGTGCGCGCAATGAAGAAAAAAAAATGATTTTTTTTTTAGAAAATGGGGAGGGAAAAAACAGGGGATTTTTTCCTAAGTAGAGTTAGGTGTAGAGAAAGAATCGCGCGTTGCGGCGAACGCTCCTACAGGCGGAAGGAGCGTCCGAAAAAGTGAATTCATTTGTCTTTGCCATCGGATTTATTTGAAAAATAAATTTTTTGATTTTGTTCGTGTTCGAAGCAATAATTCGAACAGACAGTTGCAGCCGTATCCTGCTCCTGTAAAAAATTTCTTTTTCACTGTTTTTGAAATTCCTGGAGCACGTTCGTAAAGTAAACAGTCGCAGCCGTGCTCTGCTCCTGTTCGAAGACTTGGCGATACTGGAACTCACGAGGAGTTCCAGATTCTGATTAAATAAGCGAACGGTCGCAGCTGTGCCCAGCTTCAGTTCAAATCGCTTTTATTCACTGAACACACGGACTCATCTAACAGCATACAGTCGCAGCCGTGATCTGCTTCTGCTTCGGGCAGCTGATGAATGAATACTCGGAATTTTATTAAATTTTAGGCAAGGACAAATAGAGAGTTCACGTTTTCGGAAAGGGAACCTTTCGAGTTGGCCTATAGCCAACACTTGTAATTTACAAAAATTGTAATTTACTAACACTCGAAACACGTTTGGGAGAACATTCTAGATAGAATTTTTCCCGTTCAAATGACCTCGAAAATCGAAAGTTTTCGAGGAAAATTCGTTTTCTCGCTGAATTTGACAGCGAGAATTTCAGATAGAGTTGCGTAAAAATAATTAGATATTTTTGACGCAGATCGAACGCGACTGTGCTACAAACTGTAGGCAGTCGTGAAGAAATTCTCTAAAACGTGTTTCACATCAAGAATCTCCCATACTACACAGTAGGCGTAGTTGCGTCGCCAACCGAAAGGGCCGACCCATAAATTTTGTTTCGCGTTTTTGGGACAGAAGGCAGGCCTGTACTCAATTAGGCGAAGATGGAATACAAAGCGGAACGGGACGTCCAGCAGTGGCTAATAGCGATCCCGATCGAGGAGCTGGAAGAAACGATCCAGCACCTCGGCCATAGAACAGACGGCGACTGCTTCATGCAGCGTCACCGTCTGTACAATTGGCTGCAAGATAACTACACCGCAGCCGATTTCCAGGCGTGTAACTCCTTAAACGAGGAGGAGTTACGCATAGTCCGGGTATCACTTAGGAGGTCCTTCATCGAGAAGGATCCTCCACAACGATCAAGGATGAAAATTACCGGAAGGGCCGGCCCCACCCTCTCTCGATTTATCAAAATAGCATCATATGCCATTCACAACGTGACAAGGTGATTGGCAATACAGAGCCAAGTCACACGCTGACAACCAGGGGGAGGCAGGAAAAGGACCGCAATAGCGAATCCGATAGAAGATCCAAGATCGTCGAACAGAGATAACATCGAAGATCAGATGGCAAGGTTGGAATCGTTGTTGCGGGAAATTCAACAAGCCGTTCGGGAAACCGAACGCAAATATGATAGCATGATGAACACAGTGGTGACTCAGGCTAGGACCATGACGACTCTTACGTTGAGAGTCGATCAGCTGGCTCGCGAGAGCGATCAGCAGTGGCCGCCGATGTCGAGTACGACAATCGACGGCCGACAAGTCGATGTACGGTCGGCACAGACAAACCCGTCGCAATCGACATCGCGCGTAGGTTTCCAGGACACGTACACGATTGACGAGCCTGGAATCAACAAAATCCTGAATGGTGAGCATACCATTCAGAACGCGCAAAGAATTCCACCATGTGAGATTAGGACGTGGGCGGATTTCACTAATAAGACCACGAGAGATTGTATTGATCCTTTCATCAGCGATATAAATCGCACAGGCGGGGGTCACGAGGATCCTAGCCGCATAGTCAGCCGGTGGAGCATCAGATTCACGGCTAAACAAGGGGAAGACGTAGAGTCTTTCCTCAAGACCTTTGAGGACAACGCCCGAGCAGCGAAGCTCAACGAGAGCGACCTGCTGACGTCGCTCCCGTGTGTCCTCAAAGATGTAGCAAGTATGTGGTATAGGAACCACAACAGCGAGTGGCAAACAAGGGCTTCAACAATCTTCTCCCAGAAATCAAATGAATTGTCAGGATAGAAAACTGCAACACGACAGATGACCTGGTGGATCAATGTGTCAAGTCTGGAATACAACCTGGATAGGAAAAGGAGCGATAGGACGCCCATCCCTCCAGCCTAAGCGGTAATGCCAGAGATGGTATACAAACCGCAGGATGGAAAGAGAAGTACGTCTTTCCCAGCATAGGTAGCGGCAACGCCCCCTACGACACCGGACAGACAAGAGAAGCCCGATGCTCCGACAGCCGGTGTCGGTCTTCAAGAGATTACAGATCTATTAGCGAAGCAGTTTAGCTCGCTCAGCGGAGAATTGGTGAAGGTGCTCCGCGAAAACTATAAACAAAGGGGGGGGGGAGCAGGGGTGCCTCCTCCTCTACGAGTAAAAATGGCCGCTCCAGAAAAGGCAGCTCGAAAACTAGTAGTTGCAGCGGGGAGGACGGTCAGAAAAGTGGGCAAACGAGGGAACCCCTTCGTTGTTTCGGATGCAACAAAGAAGGCGTGATGCGAGTAAAGTGCCTTAATTGCTCGCCGGAAAACGGACAACAGCGGGAGTAGGGCATTCAACTGCTCCCCCGAATGTAACAGAAGCTTCGGAGACGACCTCCCAGGGCGTTAGCGGTACAGCACAACCGGACGTCCCTACGGAGCAAAACCTGTAAACAAGATGGTGGTTGCAGGTGGAAGTGGAAGGTTTCCACTTTCGCGCTCTGTACGATACAGCCGGACGCTTATGCCAAGCGAGCACGCAGGTGCCTAGCTCGCTGACGGTAGCACAAGCGCAATCGTGGGCTGTGCTTACCTTCCCTTTAAGATAGGTGGCATAAGCAAGGATATCAAAGTATCGATCATCTCTGCATTAGACGCCGATTGTTACTTGGGTACGAATTTCATGCGGGAATTCGGCTCAATACACAATACGGGGTCGAATCAGCTGACGTTGGTGGACGACAACGTCAGCTGGCATCAGTCAAGGAGGCCGACACAATCCAGATCAGTGCAGTAGGTTTAGGCCACGTGACCGAGGAGCAACGGGCACAAGTAGAAGCACTTGTGCACGAAATGATCGACACGGAGCCGACCACACTTGGGTGCACCACGTGGGTGACCCATACGATTGATGTGGGAAATGCTCGCCCCATCAGAAAGCGTATTACCCGTATTCACCGGTAATAGAGGCTGAAATGCACGCGCAGGTCAGAAAATTACTGGACGCTGGCGTCACCGAACCATCGATGAGCCCGTGGTCAAGCCCGGTCGTGATGGTGAAGAATTCCGGTGGAGAATACCAGATGTGTATTGATTATCGAAAAGTCAATACTCTTCAGATCTACTATCGAAGAGTCAAAACTTAAGTTTCGCCGGATGGATACCCAGCGAAACGGATGGACGCGGCTTTCTGCAAAGGCAAAGCGGCAAAGTATTGCACAACGTTGGACGTTAGCAACGCATACCACCAAGTACCCCTGGACATGGCGTCCAGAGAAATAACGGCTTTCTCTGTACCTGGAAAGGGCCATTTCCAGTACAAGAGAATGCCATTTGGCCTGGAAGATGCAGGAGCATCTTTCCAGCGCCTAATCGACATGGTGGTCACTCCGGATTGCGAAGACTACGAGAGGCGGGCCTAACGATCAATCGGCAGAAAAAACACTTCTGCCAATGCGAAGTGAAGTACATGAGTGTGGTGCTGAACCAAGAAGGGTTCCGCCCCGATCCAGAGAAGATAAGGCCGGTACTGGAGTACCCGCCGCTTAAGAATGTAAAGCAGCTAAAGCGCTTCTTAGGCATGGCATCGTGGTACAGATGGTTCCTAAACAACCTTGCCACAATCGCCGACCCACTTACGCAACTAACGAAGAAGGAGCGTAAGTTGGAGTGGACGGAGGTGCAACACTCCGCATTTGAGCGTATAAAGCCACTTATAGCCTCCGCCCCAGTCCTGCAACGGCCTGACTTCGACAATGAGTTCGTTGTTCAGACGGATGCAAGTGATACGGGAATCAGAGCGGTTCTCCTCCAATCTGAAGACGGCGAGAAGCGAACAGTGGAGTTGGCCAGCCGCGTCCTCTCACCTGCCAAGAGGAACTACTGCGTGACAGAACGAGAGTGTCTCGCTGTAGTATGGGCAATAAGAAAGTTTCGCTCATACATAGAAGGCTACGCATTCCGCGTAGTCACGGACTGCAGTTGTTTGCGATGGCTGCGCACACTGAGTGGTCCGACAGGACGATTAGCTCGGTGGGCCTTGGAGCTGCAAGGCCACCAGTTCACTGTTAAACACAGGAAAGGTGCGCTCAACAATGTCCCAGATGCCCTTTCTCGGATGTACGAGGAGGAGGGCGAGGAGACACCAGTGGCCGCTCTCTCATGGACAGAGGATTCTCAAGATGAGTGGTACCTCCAACAACTCAAGAAAGCAAAGGAGGAACCACTCACAGATCCGAAAATGAAGTGGATCGGGGGTAGATTGTTCTATTATAACCCCGATCACCTTATGCAATAGTACTGAACGTTATCTAAATCCCAAACCCACTGATACTAAATATATACAATTTGTAAAAGAAATAAACAATGTAACAAAAACAATAACTGATGTTATACCAATCGAAACAGTTTTTACTTTTATAGATGAAATCGCGGAAGAAAACAGTATCAAAACCAAAAACTTGAAAGTAAATGGTCCACCAGGAAAAAAAATAACACAACCCAACAACTACAGAATGTCTTACGGAGACATTAACTACCAAGAAAACAATAAAGCTATTTTCTACTTCGATAGAGAAATAAGGGTATACAAATCTACACTAACTCTGTGAACTCCATAAAAATGCAACCTCCGCACAAAGACACAGTAGTGATTGATGACATAGTTTTCACCTCAAACTGTAAATGTGATTCGTTTAAACAGCATCTAGAAATGTTCCCACACCATAGAATCACCATAGCAGCTGGACTAACTTGTCCCACCAGACTCAGTAGAATGGAAAGAATAATATATGCAAGGGACAAAAATGCATCTACTCAGAACTTTGTAAAGGCAAGTGCTATGCTTGTAAGGCACTGGTGTAGATAAATTAAGCGAACTCTTACATGTACATTAATAAAAATATAGAATCTCTAAGAATTTCAAAATAAACATTACAGTATAATAGAATCTCAAATATTCCAGTGCAATATAATCTTAAGTAAATTATAATTACAGTTATAAAAATAAATAATAGAATCTTACAGAATAGTTTAATTAATGTTAATTAATATTGTTACATTAATATATATATATATAGATTATATCACTGTTATTAGCTATACACAAATTATGTATGTTATAAGCGTTGGACGATTGGTTATACGACCATATGCCAACCGAGTATGAGTGAGATTGCGAGTATGGGTCATGTAAGGAAGTCCGACATGGTTTCATGCTAGCATAGAATGAATGAGTAGTTGACTGGAAGGGTGAATGCAAAGCTGGAAGTTAATACGACAGTATGTTAAACCAGCTTGTGACGTTGCATTTGCAAGTCTTAACGCTTGAGTGATTCGGCTCTCTCTCTCGGAGGGTCTCGGGGCTGAGAAGGCGTCGACGTTAAATAAATTATTTAACGTCGAGCTTCTCTGCACTCTGTAGCCCTACCAAAGTGACAGGTGTGGAGCGGACGACGCGCCACCGCACCTACCAGCCATGCATGCGAGAGAGAGAGAGCACGTGCGAGGATGTTCGCCCGAGCGCATTCAGGCCGCCAGGATTTCGTCGAGGCTGCGCTGCTGGGAGGCGACCGCACCAGGCACAGCCGACGGAGCAGAGCAGCCGACGAGGCGTATCGCGACGGTTGGCGACGAGGCGACGGAGACGGCTTGGCGACGAGGCAAGGCAACGAGGACCAGCTGACCGGCGCCGCCATGACGCCTATCACCGACGACGCGAACGCCGCCCTGGCGACATCCCCACATACACACATACACGCACACAGACACACACAACACCCGTGAACATGACGACACGCCGCGACTCCCCCAGGGTGCGCCGCGCACCTGGGGAAGCATACACTTGGACCGCGCGCAACACGTGGTCGAGCGCGGACCATGCGTACGGGTGCGAGAGAGAAAGCGCGCGTACACGAGTTGGCGCGCGAGTCGAGGCGGCGCGCACGTGTAGGTGCGAGAGAGAGAGAGCACGTAGGCGAGTCGGCGCGCGAGTCGAGGTGGCGCGCGCGTATCAGCACGAGAGAGAGAAGGAGTCGTGCGAGAGAGAGGGAAGATTGGCGAAGCGCGGGGAGAAAGAGAGCGGCCGACTACGCGCGTGACGTCACTGGCGAGCAGGCGGCCAACGTTCGCGCAAGAATTACGTCGCGCCGCGCTTGATTTTAACTCGCGCTCAACGATATCGTGTGGCTACCTCGACGCCGTGTAACCAATCAACGCGCGTATCGTCGGTGCGGGCGGAAGTCGATCGGCGCGGAAAGACGAGAGGGAAAAGCTAGAGTAAATTTAATGAGAGTGAGTGTGAGGGAATAAGGGCTGGCATCACGGAAGTGCTCGTCGTCGCGACGCCACGCCATTCAGCTGAAAGCTATAGTAGCAGCCGGGCGCACTTACAAAATTTTATTGAGATTAGCGAGTAGCGAGGAGTAGTAGGTGGAGAATAGATTAGTTAGGAATGGAAGAATATTTCGAAACGGTGAGGCCCGCGTACACCCTCGTAAAGGTTTTCCTCCACGAATAACTTGTGAAATTCCCCTCCGAAATTCCCGCGAACAAAACCCGCGCCGCGCACACATACAAAACCACAAGTGTATTTCCCAAGCCAGGAAGCAATATATTTATTAGAGAAAAATCACCAGAGTTCGTGTTTTGACGTTCGTTTCGCGCACACAAGAGAGGCGAGTCGTCGGTGGCGGGCGCACCTATCTCGCGACGTTGTCTTGTCTCGCGAGCCGCGCGGTCAGAGGGCATGTGGAAGGGAGGGCCGCTTTTGGGAGGTCACGGGCGCGCTCGTCAGTTGCTCGCTTGATCGCCTGCCGATCAGACGTGTGAAAAATATAAAATCTCTTTTGTTCGCGCGCTTACGCATTTCTCGGTCGTATTTGGTCATTTTCTTTCGGGTTTTTCGCCGTGTCTCGTTCTCTCTTGTTGTGCCGGCGGATTCATCCTCTATTATTTATTCTTTTTACGAGGGGTTTTATGCCTTCCGGCTTTCCCCTCGGGCAATAAAGAGACTTCTCCTTATGCCCAAAAATTGGTGTTTTTTATTTCTAAACCCTTTTCCAACAACGAGGCTCGACTGCCTAAAGAAGAGCCTATCGACTCAACATTTTTTGGTGCCTCCTGTGAGGTGGCTTTCGACTTCCTGGACATCGGAACATCGCCACTTCCTCAAATCGCGACCCGGGTGCACTTCTTCAAGCCAGCCTGCAAGCAGCCGAGGTCATCGGGATTTTTCAAAAAGCTAAGTAGCTAATTTTTTACACGACTAGCGTGTCTTTTTTGTCAGTGCGGGGACAAAGCAGAGGTCATCTCTGTGTGTGTGCGGTCAAGTGCGCGTTCGTTTGTTGACACGCGACGCTGCCGCCAATTCGCGCCGGGTCGATTTCGTGCGCTTTCCGGGAATCGGCGCGCCGGTGCAGCACGTGCCCGCTAGCTTGTACGCGCGTGTCGGTGCTTCGCGCCGCGCGCGCTCTCGCGGCGTCGCGCGTATCGGTGCATCGCGCCGCGCGCGATCTCGCGGCGTCGCGCGTATCGGTGCTTCGCGCCGCGCGCGCTCTCGCGGCGTCGCGCGTATCGGTGCTTCGTGCCTCGCGCGCTCCCGCGGCGTCGCGCGTATCGGTGCTTCGGGCCTCGCGCGCTCTCGCGGCGTCGCGCCTCGTCCGCTCTCTCTCGCAATCGCGGCCGTACGCGCGTCAGAAGGGAAACTGTGTCCGCGCATAGTGCGCGCTCGCTCGCACCCACGGTGCAGCGCATACGCCCGTTTCGACTTCGCGCGCCGTGCGTTCTCACCTGCACTCGCGATACACACTCAAGCTTGAATTTATTTATTTAATTTTTTTTCTCTCTTGCCTGTGCGTGTGCGCGGTTCGCGTCTCGTGCGTCGCGCGTCTCGCGATTCTTGCAGTTCTTGCCTCGTGCGTCCTGCGCTTCGCGCGCCGAGCTGATCGCGCACCCTGCGTTCTCGCGCGTTCGTGCCAATCCGCGCTTGGCGACTTTGTGCATTTTTCATCCATCGTGCGTTCTCTCTCGCGCTTGCTAGTGTACGCGTCGAGATTTTACGGTCGTTCCTTTCAACGCTTGATCGCGGAGGTCACTTTGAAATTTTTTTTTCTTTCTCTTTTTAATTTCTTGTATTCGCTATCGCCATGAATAAATCCAGTGCCTCCTACGTCAAGCGACAGCGCACGTATGTCAAGTCGCAAATAACAAAATTGCGTCAAGCAATTGCAGGCAAAACTTTGTCTGCAGCGATTGTTAAATTGCTTTTTGATCGCTTAGCAAAACTTTTTTATGAATTTGAAGATTCTCGACTCGGGGTTGAGGATGCTCCAGATTCAGACGCGGAGGCAAACGAGCGTCAGTTTGACGAGGTTCAAACTAATTTTTACGAACTAAACGTCGCGACTGATGAGTATTGCTCGGTGCTCGCGTCTCAGCCTAATGCTAACGTTTCGACTGCTCCTACGGGATTCGGAAATTCGACTTTCACTGATAGACCTAAAGCCGTTAAATTACCGGTATCTGAATTGCCTAAATTCAGTGGCGATTATCAAGATTGGATCTCCTTTAAAAATGAATTTCGTTCGTTAATTGACGCTCGTACCGACCTCGACGACGTGAATAAATTCATTTATCTGCGCAATTCTTTGGATGGCCCAGCTAAGCGAAAGCTGGCCCTCCTCGACACCACCGCTGAGAGTTACAAGCTCGCTTGGGACACTCTCGCGGATCATTATGAGAAAAAACGCCTTGTTATTAAATCGCATTACAATGCGCTTCTTGATCTAGCCACCCCCATTCAAACCGCATCCGCAGAGGCGCTTTCTAATTTAAGCGATTCGGCTTGTCAACACGTTGCTACCCTCAAACAACTGGGTGTCGTACCTGACGAAGGTATGATTGTCGCTGTCCTTGAGCGTGCCTTGCCAGCGGAGATTCACAATGAGTGGGATAAAACATTGTCTTCTAACGTCGTCCCTTCTCTAAAGGACTTTGGCAAATTCATCTGTGGATGCGTAGATCGCTTAGTCGGAAGTACCTCCGTTAATACAAATCGCAATTTAAAACGCGCATCGGAGCGTAATTCTTTTAATTCTAAAAACAAACGATCTAATTCGGGCGCTAGGTCCCTCGTTACTAATACCAGCCCTGTTTGTTTGCATTGCAAGCAGGCGCACAGAATTAACACTTGCGCGGAATTCCTTAAACTTAATCCACGGCAGCGATTTAATTCGATAAAAACTGCGGGCGCTTGTATTAATTGCTTGCGCGTACATCAAGAGGAGTGCAAGTCTTCTACTTGCAAAACGTGCAACAAAAAGCATCACACCCTGCTGCATTTCGACAATTCGGATAAGAAAAATGTAAACTCGCGACAAAACGCCGGTTCTAAAGGAAACCCGACTGAGTCGGTAAAAACGGATTGACTAGCCGTTAATACATTCAACACCTCGTCGTCTGCCTTGCGTCCGTCTCTAATGATGAGCGCGATAATTCGAGTTAAATCCCCGGATGGTTCGGTCTCGGACGTACGTGCTTTGCTTGACACCTGTGCAACGGCTCATTTCATTTCCGAAAGGTGTGTTAAAAAATTGCGATTAAACGTTAAACCGTGCAGCGTAAACATCAGCGCGATAAACGAATCTCGATCCGTGTCTAAAGGATGCGTTCAACTAACGTTTAATTCCACACTAAACAATTTCTCTAAAACAATAAATCTTTTAGTCGTGCCTAAAATCGCGGATCTCGTTCCTGACGAGCATTTTCCTCGCGAACAAATTCGAATACCGGCTAATGTAAAACTCGCTGATCCTAACTTTCACGTACCTCGCGCTGTGGACGTCTTAATCGGTGCTGGAACAACTCTTTCGTTGTTATCAGTCGGTCAAATCAATCTCTCTAAAAACGGATCGGATTTAATATTACAAAAAACCCAGCTGGGTTGGGTAGTCGCCGGAAGCTTAAACACCGAACATCGCGCTACCGTTAACTGCAATTTAACTGAACTAAACAAACAAATAGAACTTTTTGGTCCATCGAGGACATAACTCCCGCAACCAATAAACCACTCGCGGACGATGCTTGCGAACAACACTTCGTAACTCATACGGTTCGGTCTGAAAATGGTCGTTACATCGTACGCTTACCCTTTCGTGACTCTGAACCTAATCTAGGTGATTCTCGCACCCACGCTTACAATCGCTTTCGTTCGTTGCTTCGCAAATTCAAGTGCAATCCCGATTACGAAACAGAGGTCATCCAGGAGTACATCGACTCGCGTTACGTTTCTCTGGTATCTGACGAGAATCTTCCTGGCTATTACATGCCGCATCACGCTGTCTTAAAAGCTGGCAGCGCCACCACCAAGCTTCGTATCGTTTTCGACGCCTCTGCGCCTTCCAGTAACGGTGTTTCTCTAAATCAAACCCTTCTAGTGGGTCCGCAATTGCAGGATTCTTTATTTGCTCAGTTGGTTCGATTCAGGCGTCACGTATACGTCTTGACAGCTGACATTGCTCGCATGTATCCTCAGGTGCTTTTACATCCAGACGATTGTCGTTATCAGAGAATATTTTGGCTTGAAGGCATTCAAATTCGAGTTTTTCAATTCAACACTGTCATCTTTGGCGTCGCATCGGCTTCCCACTTGGCTATACGCACCATTCTTCAACTTGCTCGGGACGAACATGCTGACTTTTCACCTGGCTCGCAAATTCTGAGACGCGATTTATACGTCGATGATTTGCTGACAGGTGCTGACACACTGGACGAAGTACACAGAATACGCGACGAGGTAATTGACTTGCTCTCTCGCGGCGGTTTTTCTATAAGACAATGGTCATCAAATCACGCGCACGCGTTAGATAATTTGGACCGGAAGATACTCGATTTAGACTGTGCCGTTAAATCCGATTCTACTTCTAAGACATTGGGAATCACGTGGGATTCTTTATCTGACGAGTTCGTGTATTCCGTAAATTCTGACGAGACAAACGAAAAAAACGACAAAACGCGCTATTTTATCTAGAATCGCTCGAATATTTGACCCTTTGAGACTGTTGGGACCGATAGTTTTGGCTGCTAAAATCATCCTCCAGGACTGTTGGAAATGCAAGATTGACTGGGACGAATCCGTTCCCCAAGAACTTCATGCCCGTTGGACTACCTTCGTTCAGCAGTTTGCTCGTCTACACGAGTTTCGTTTGCCCCGTAGAATCTTGATCACCAATCCGGTTCACGTTGAAATTCATGGATTTTGTGACGCCAGCAAGCTAGGGTATGACGCCTGCCTGTATTTGCGCTCCACTGATCATCAGGGTTGTACTTTAATCCGTCTTGTATGCTCAAAATCGCGTGTTGCTTCTATTAAGGAGACCACCATTCCTCGACTCGAGCTGTGTGGCGCTCAACTTTTTGTTCGACTATACAAGCAAGCTATCGACGATCATTTCGCCCACATCGATCGAGTGACTTTCTGGAGTGACTCCACCATCGTGTTGCACTGGATTAAAAAATCTCCTCAGGACTTGAAACCCTTCGAAGCTAATCGAGTGTCTGAGATTCAGACGGCGGGTCAATCGGCGGAGTGGCGACATATTCGCACCGAGCACAATCCAGCTGATGCTCTTTCTCGAGGACAATCTCCGCTCGATTTGATTAACAACATCTCCTGGCTTAATGGCCCTGTCTGGCTTCGAAGGCCCGAATCCGAAGGGCCCATCAGCGTTTTATCGACTGTTTCTGAATTGCCCGGGCTTCGCAAGGCTTCCTGTTTGCTCACTGTGCCCGTTAAATGCGACTTGTTTGACCGTTTTTCTTCTTACTTTGTCCTGCTAAATTCGATTGCATATTGCCTTCGTTTTCAACCATCAAAGAGCCCTCGGGACAAAAATATCTCGTCCCATGAGCGCGCTACTGCGGAGCGCCGCGTGCTTTCGCTCATTCAGCAGGATCAGTATTCTGACGTCATTCGCGCTATTCAAACATCTGGTCTTTCTAAGAAGCATCGCTTGGTTCCATTCAATCCATTTCTTAAAGCACACGGTCTGCTTCGTGTAGGTGGTCGCCTGCTCAATTCAAATTCCTTCTTTGATCAGAAATGCCCCATTCTTCTGCCCTCTCGACACCATGTCACTGATCTTATAATTCGAGAAACTCATCAGTCGGTGCATCACGCAGGTGTTCAGAGCACCCTCTGCACCATTCGTCAGCGTTTCTGGCTTCTCGATGGCAAGAATCAGGTACGAAAGATCATTCGGAATTGTGTCACTTGCATCAGACATAAACCGGCTCCCATCCACGCTCAGATGGCTAGCCTTCCGTCACATCGCGTGAGTCAGTCGCCCATATTCGATCACACGGGCGTAGATTTTTTCGGACCTCTGTTCATCAAAGAGAAGAAATTTCGAAATCGCTCTCAAGTCAAGGCCTACGGATGTGTATTCATTTGTATGGCCACCAAGGCAGTTCACATCGAGATCGTCAGTGATCTCACGACTGAAGGTTTCCTCGGCGCCTTGCGACGTTTCATCGGTCGCCGCGCCATTCCATCTCACATCTATTCAGATAATGGAACCAATTTCGTCGGTGCCAACAATCAATTGCGGGAAATGTACGCTTTATTCTCGTCCGAGCGATTACGAGATGACGTATCTCATTTTGCTACTCACAAAAACATCACGTGGCATTTCAATCCACCCTTGTCGCCTTACTTCGGCGGTCTGTGGGAAGCCGCGGTCAAGTCGTTTAAGCACCATTTTAAGCGCGTTTTGGGTGGGCAATTATTAACTTTCGAGACCCTTATTACCTTGACCATTGAGTTCGAGGCTATTTTAAATTCACGCCCCCTATGCACGTTGTCAGCGGATCCCAATGATCCGACTGCACTTACCCCTGCTCATTTATTAGTCGGTAGACCATTGACTGCACTTCCTGAAGCCGATCACACTTCTGTTACAGATAATAGACTCTCAGCTTGGAGGTGCATATCCAAGGCCAGGCAGGACTTTTGGCGCCGCTGGCATCTTGAATTATTGAACGAGCTTCAGAAACGGCAAAAATGGGCCGACGGCAACGGAGAGATTCGTCTCAACGACGTGGTCTTGCTGATGGAAGCTAATCTACCATGCACTCAATGGCAGCTGGGAGTAGTCATCGCAGTGCACCCGGGGAGCGACAACATCGTGCGAGTCGTAACCATCAGGACTCCACGTGGCTGCTTCAAACGCAACGGCACTCGACTGTGTCCCTTACCATCGGGCTTGTAGTCATTTTCATGTACAGGGTGTCAATTAAGTCCCGGGACGGCTGAATATTTTCAGAGGTAAAGTAATTCTGATAAAGGTCAAGGTCATTTCTTAAGTAACTTTCAACGAGGAATCTAATGGTGACATTCACTTTGACCTTGGACTTGACCTTGAAGGTTATTTCAAGGTCAACTGTTTTTTTTTAAATAGGAACCCCCATTTTTAAAACTGGTAATCGATAGAGCGGGAAATTTTACATTCAGATACGTAATTAAGTCAGAGCTAGTGTTTGAACTTGAGGGCTACTCCAAGGTTATTTACACTCCAGCAAGGTTCTTAGATACCTCTGAATATTTTTGCAAGCGGTAAAGCTATTCCTCGTGTAACTTTCAACGAGGAACTCAATGGTGACCTTATACTTGACCTTGGACGTGACCTTCAAGGTTATTTCAAGGACACCTATTGTTTTTAATGGAAATCTTCATTTTTTACACTGGCAATCGATAGAGTGGGAAATTTCATTTCGAAAGTAGTATTTGACGTGATCTTTAGAAGGTCAAATCAAGGTCAATTTTGGATAAACTGTCAAAATATTGTCGTATTCAAACTTTAGAGGATTTATGAAAGACTAAATGTTTGAAAAAGTTTTGAAACCAACAACATCGACCACCTTGACTTTGAGATCAGCTTTGCACATTATTTGAAAGTTCAAGCACTTTTTAAATTAATAACCTTACTATCGCCCTTATTCTTACTTCTAGCGTTACCCAGAAACAACGACGTGGACGTAGTAAGTTCTGTTTCCTTTGGGGTGCTTGATTAACGTGAGTCCCCTTGCCTCTCACGATTGGGGTGCTTGATTAACGTGAGTCCCCTTGCCTCTCACGATTGGTGTGCTAAAGTCTTTTGCGTTTTACTTAATGATTCAAAGTTTAATGGCGGTGCTCAAACTGAAAACCTTCAACTTCTTGACAAAAAGCTAGGCGATTGTAAAAATGAGTTACAGCATCACGAATCATCCCTCTATCGATTCTAGCAGCCTCTTGCATAATTCGATTGCGCAGTTCATCTAAATTGTGCGGTTTAGTGGCATAAACTTTACTCTTAAGGTAACCCCAGAAAAAGTAATCGAGTGGTGTCAGATCCGGAGATCTAGCAGGCCACTCGATTTCACCCCTTCTTCCAATCCATCTATGAGGAAACTGAGCATCCAAATATGCTCGAACATCTCTACCAAAATGAGGGGCTGCTCCATCCTGCTGAAACCACGTTTCATCGTAATCATCAACTGCTATCTCTCTAATTCGTGGTATAATTTGATTCCTAAGTAGCTGTTCGTATGAAGCGGCAGTAAGATTACCCTCGATAAAAAAGGGCCTACAAGAGTATTGTTTAAGATGCCAGCCCATACATTCAACTTGTGTGGATATTGTGTGTGATTGTCCAACATCCATGCAGGATTTGTGTCTGACCAATATCTACAATTGTGTCTGTTAACTTCACCCTTTAAAGTGAAAGTAGCCTCATCCGAAAAAACTATATTGTATAAAAATTGAGGATCTGCGTCTATTCTGTTCATCATCGCTTCGCAAAACTCGATCCGGCGATCAGGATCATCGTCATTAAGCTCCTGTACCAAATAGACTTTATAAGGATGAAAACTGATGCTTTTCAGAATTTTTCGTACAGTTTCATGAGAAACGTCATGCTCATTCCCAGCTCTACGTAAACTAAGATGTGGATTTTCAATAAATGCTTCAGCAATTTCAATCTGCTTATCCTCAGTTGCTACAGATTGTGGGCGACCTGTTCTCTGAAGATCATTGACAGTCCCAAATTCTGCGAATCGCCGTACAACCCTTTCGACTGTAGATTTTGAGATAGGTGTTTGTCCGTCTTCATTACGAAAATGGTTATTAAACAACGTACGAACTTCGAAATAAGATCGGACTCGATCTCCCCAACCACGCATCATCAATAAACTTATCCTTTCTCTCGTCGAAAGTTTAGCATACGCCATTGACTTTTATTTAGATATGAATAATACACGAGTCAGAATATTTATGTATTTCAATTTAGTTTTAATTTGTTTATTCAGAGGAAAAAGAAGAATAGTGGTAGCGACTCGTCCGCAAAAACTAAGCTAAAAACTTATCAATTGCAAAGAAAAACGAATTGTTCAAAAAGAAATGTTTACAATGAAGGAAAATGTTTATTACATAAAAAAATTTTTGTTTAACTTGTTCTTAAATTTATTTTGAACTCATGAAAAGGTTAAGAAAATGAACAGTGACAGGAATTTTTTAACAAATAATAAAATAAGGACTATCAGTTACAAAAGAAATATTTAAAAGTTTAGAAAGAAATTTAAAAAAAAATCAGAATTAAATAAAAAAACTTCTTAGAAAATATCACAGAAATTTATTCGCAATTTATAAAATGAGCTAAAAATACAAAGAACTTGTTTAAAAAGAATAGGAGGTTTGTCGGTTTGTGGGATAATTTTAGAATTTATATTTGTAGGTATTTGGGTTTATTATCCATATGGGTGTTAAATTTATTGATTTAGGGTTCAAAGATTCAGGGGAGAGTTCAGGGTTCATGAGTTTGCAATTTATGGATTTGTTAATTAATGGGTTTTAAATCTACCGGATTGAAGTTGGACACATAAATGTCAAAGTCTGAAACACCGAACCCATAAACCCTCAACTCACGCTAACCAATCGCGAGAGGCAACGGGACTCACGTTAATCAAGCACCCCAAAGGAAACAGAACTTACTACGTCCACGTCGTTGTTTCTGGGTAACGCTAAAAGTAAGAATAAGGGCGATAAAAAGGTTATTAATTTAAAAAGTGCTTGAACTTTCAAATAATGTGCAAAGCTGATCTCAAAGTCAAGGTGGTCGATGTTGTTGGTTTCAAAACTTTTTCAAACATTTAGTCTTTCATAAATCCTCTAAAGTTTGAATACGACAATATTTTGACAGTTTATCCAAAATTGACCTTGATTTGACCTTTTAAAGATCACGTCAAATACTACTTTCGAAATGAAATTTCCCACTCTATCGATTGCCAGTGTAAAAAATGAAGATTTCCATTAAAAACAATAGGTGTCCTTGAAATAACCTTGAAGGTCACGTCCAAGGTCAAGTATAAGGTCACCATTGAGTTCCTCGTTGAAAGTTACACGAGGAATAGCTTTACCGCTTGCAAAAATATTCAGAGGTATCTAAGAACCTTGCTGGAGTGTAAATAACCTTGGAGTAGCCCTCAAGTTCAAACACTAACTCTGACTTAATTACGTATCTGAATGTAAAATTTCCCGCTCTATCGATTACCAGTTTTAAAAATGGGGGTTCCTATTTAAAAAAAAACAGTTGACCTTGAAATAACCTTCAAGGTCAAGTCCAAGGTCAAAGTGAATGTCACCATTAGATTCCTCGTTGAAAGTTACTTAAGAAATGACCTTGACCTTTATCAGAATTACTTTACCTCTGAAAATATTCAGCCGTCCCGGGACTTAATTGACACCCTGTATATGTGCCTCTCGCAAGAGAGCTCGTTGTCACATGCATGTACACAGGTCTCAACAGCAGATCCTGTTATTCAGGTCTCAATAGACCCTGCTGGGGAGTATGTTTCGACGTTCGTTCGCGCACACAAGAGAGGCGAGTCGTTGGTGTCGGGCGCACCTATCTCGCGACGTTGTCTTGTCTCGCGAGCCGCGCTGTCAGAGGGCATGTGGAAGGGAGGGCCGCTTTTGAGAGGTCACGGGCGCGCTCGTCAGTTGCTCGCTTAATCGCCTGCCGATCAGACGTGTGAAAATTATAAAATTTTTTGTTTGCGCGCTTATGCATTAATTCGGCCGTCTTGGGTCGTTTTCTTGTCGGGTTTTCGCCGTGTCTCGTTCTCTCTTGTCGTGTCGGCGGATTCATTCAATACTATTTATTCCTTTTACGAGGGGTTTTATGCCTTCCGGCTTTCCCCTCGGGCAATAGAGAGACTTCTCCTTATGCCCAAAATTTCGTGTTTTTTATTTGCAAACCCTTTTCCAACAACGAGGCACGACTACCTAGAGAAGAGCCTATCGATACAACAATTTATAATATTTAAAAAAAAATTGTATTAACCCTTTAACACCCAACAATTCTAAGCACTTTTTGTTCTATAACTTATTTTGTAGAGTCGGTCTTTATTGAATTAAAAATTGTTGAACGTTCTTAGCCGCTACTGAATGTAACGTTGCCCGGGTTTTAAGACGTAGAGGTGAACATTCATTGAAAACCCATTTTCAATGAACGTTCACCTTAGAATTAATCAAAGAATACTTGTGAATTTTTTCAGAATTTTCGGAGCAATTTTTTGATTTTCCAAAAATTAGCCATATCCAAAAATCCAAAAGTCGCTCCGAAAAGTCTGAAAAAATTCACACGTCTTCTCTGATAAATTCTAACAACTTTTTGTTGGATGCATTTTTTTCGTTAAGTCGATCCTGATCGAGAAAAAAAATCATGAACCTTTCTTGATAAGTTTGGTGGTTGGTTTGGAAAAGGGGTTGTTTAGATGGCCGCCATTTTTAATTTCGGTATTGCAACTGTTTTACAATAAAGTATACATGCAATTGACCAAATATATACGTATTAGACGTCCGAGCGAACCCTCTTTCCATTCGAAAATTTGGGTTAAACGATTTTTTTTTTCTCAAAAATTCAGGTTTTTTTGCAAAAAATTGTCTATAACTTTTTATTGTTGAATTTTTCAACAAATCTAATACCGGATTCTGAAAGTACATAAAATTTTACGTTAAAAATGGTATCTCAAGAATTTCTTTAACCATTCTAAGTGAGTGTTACACACCACTGAAAATATTGTCGAAAAATGGTCAAGTTGGGCGTTAAAGGGTCAAATTTATTTATATTAAATAAAATGTATTTTATTATAATCATTTAATTGATAAAATGTTATAAAAAATGAAATTTTTTTTCACTTTAAACAATTAAATTTAAAAAATTAATTATTTTCAACATAAATTCAAAAATTATTTTTCAAGCGAACATTATCTTTATTCAGTAGATATAACTAAAATTATTGTTAAATAAAGAGTTATGAGATAAAACTAAAAGGAATTTATTTTCTTATTTGATACAGGAAATTAATACAAAACGTTTCATGTAAAATCATTATCTAGAGGGTCTGCACTCTTCTCGTAAATAGCTGAATAACTTTTTATAATGTCTTTCATGTATTTGTTATATTATTCTTATAATAATAAATTTTAAAATCGAAATTAATACAAATGATGTAATGTAATAATATTAAGAATAATATTCTTAAATATTATATATTATTTAATTTAATTTACCTTTTAACTCCCCGTGATTACAATAAATTTACGCCACGAGTCTTTTACTATACGCAACTTAAAAATTAAATTATTTGAATATATAAAATGTAAAATAAGTTTCTAGAATTCTTAAAAAAATTATAATAGTTTATAAAAAAAAGTAATCTATTCAAAGCTTAGAACAATGATTATTTTAAACACGAACCAAAAAATTATTTACTGAGCAAGCATGAGCGAGTGAGTTTAATTAATTAACCTTTTTTTTTTTTTTTTTTTAAGAGAGGAAATTTCTGGAATGAAACCTCAGGGGACCGGACCCGCAATATAAGCAACTGGTGTCCGCGGCATTGCCCATCCTATGCAGGTACTCGCGAAAGTACGCATGACCGGTCAACATCTGGGTAAGTTAATAACTCAACTCCCCATGCTGTCGGCCGGTCTATGGGTCCACCTGATTATTAGTCTGGCGGTTCACTTTCCGCGCGTATCCTGCGCCCATCGATCCTGCCAGCAGGCGAGAGATTGCTCCCTCGCCCGCTTCTTTGCTTCGACTTGTCCCTTCATTTGGAGGACAATCTTCCGCTCTCGGGCCAGGAGGTTGATAGGTATTACCTCAGATACCACTAGTGAAGCCGCCTCCGAGATCGTGCGATACGAGCATGCTACACGAAGGGCACATCTCCTTTGTGGCGCCACCATGCGCTTGCGTAAAGCATGACGGACTCAGCAGCGCGTAGTAGCAGCCGCCTGATGCATGGCCGTGGATAACCCACGTTGGTCATAAACCCGCAAAGGGAAGCCACCACCACAGTCGCCTTGTCCGCCGACCTCCGAATATGTTCTCCGAAGGTGAGCCTTGCATCTAGCATCACCCTTAGATACTTCACGCATGCTTTGGTCTGTACCGACACTTCACCTATACTTAGCTGATGCAATCAAGGGATGCGCTTCTTGGTGAGAAGCACAATCTCGGTTTTGGCCTCAACTAGCTCCAGCCCATGGTCGCTCATCCAATAGCGAATTCAACGCATGGTCTGGTCGAGTCGTGTCTGCGCCAGCGTCATATTGCGAGCAATAATAACAGTCGTCGCGTCATCCGCGTACTCGACCAGCAAGCAACCTTCCGGCATTTCCAGTCGAAAGATCCCATCGTAGGAGGCGTTCCATAAATCGGATCCTAAGACGGAGCCTTGGGCCGCACCAGGCTTTAGCCCTTCCGCGTGGAGCCCTCCGTCGTGTCGTACGTTATGAATCGGTCCTTCAGATAGTCCCTGATGATCCGAATTAGATACACAGGAACATCGAAGTTCCTCTCCAGTGCCCCCAGCATGTCTGTCCACCTTACCGAGTTAAAGGCGTTTTTGACATCAAGAGTCACCAGGAGACAAACGGGTCGGGAGAAGTGATTTCCCCGCTCCGTAGACCTGGCCAAGATAAAGATTGATTCAATTGTCATTCGTGAATAAGGTCAAATAAGGATATTAAAATAATCGATGATAATATTCAAAAATTAAGGAGGGGACTCGCGTAAATCAAACACCCGACCGCGAGGGGCAAGGGGACGTCGTTGTTCCTGGGTAACGCTAAATGTAAAAAAAGTTGACCTTAAAATGACCTTGAAGGTCAAATCCAAGGTCACCACTGGACTCCTCGTGAAATAGTTACTCCAAGAAATAGTTGACTTCATTCGTAAACAGCTGCCCCAAAGAAGTGCAGGAAAGAACCGCTTCTTACCTGGCTCAACCTTAATGACCTTCAGATGAGCTCAAGGCCGTAATCTACCTATGATCTCAGTACATATTTGGACGTAAAATTTTCCGCTCTATCGATTGCCGTTGCAAAAATAGGGGTTTCCATTTAAGGAAAAAAGTTGACCTTGAAATAACCTTCGAGGTCAAGTTCAAGGTTAACTCCAAGGTCACCATTGGATTCCTCGTTGAAAGTTACTACTAGGATGATCTTCGTTTTTTTTAAAAACATCTGTATTAGGTGGAATTTTTAAGTGTTTCGTTACTTTTTGGACACCCTGTATAAAAAAACAAAATTAGTAAAATCAAAATTTCCGGACACATGTCTTATCTACAATATTTATTTTAAATATATCCAACAATGTATATTTTACATTTGCAAATAGCAAACCTTGAAGGTTGTTTTAAGGTCAAATTGTGTTCTTCAGTGGGAACCCATATTTTTGACCCCGGAAATGGAAAGAGCGGAACATTCTACGTCTAAGTATGACCTTGACCATAACCGCCACCGTGACCTTGAAGATCCCGACCAGTCAAGGCAACCCGGTTGAAAATAGAAACGTTGAAAAGGTTTCTAATATACGTTTCCGAAAGGTTGATTATCAACGTTTCAAAACCTAGAAAAAACGTTGATTTACCTTGATGTTCAACCTTTTTTTCAACGTTTCATAGGTGAGCGATGGAAACGTTGATTTTCAACCTTTTTTTCAACGTTTCCTGGATGCGCGATATAAACGTTTATTTTCAACCTTTTTTTTTGAAAATTTTTGAAATTTATATTATCCTTATCATCTAGGAAACGTTGGATTTCAACGTTCAACTAACGTTTTCAACATCGTTCACCTAGAAAATATTTACACAAAGGCTGAAAATCAACATTTTTTTTATCGCTCAAACAGAAAACGTTGAAAAAAAAGTTGAAAATCAATTTAAATCAACGTTTTTTCAAGGCTTTAAAACGTTGATAATCAACCTTTCGGAAACGTTGATTAGAAACCTTCTTTTCAACGTTTCTATTTTCAACAGGGAAGGGTGAGATCCCAGCCAGTCAATTTATAATTCATTCTCAAAATGGTTCCCTTCAACAGTCTGACAGTGTGCTAAGCGGAAATAGAAATTCTCAATGGCACGTCTAATCATGTCTGGTGATGTCTGAGCACACACATCAACTATTCGCTACCTTAATTGATTCAGATCACGTAGTTGTACCCCCGAAGAAAAAAATCGTTTGGTGCCTCCCTATAGCCAGGTCTCCTGAAAGTCGACGTGGAGCCAGTGTTTAAAACCACCAGCCCCAGCCTAGACGCTAAGTCCATTAGCCGCCGCCCCCTGGTGTCTGGCAAGGGTTCACCCCATTCGAGAGCTTTGATGTTAAAATTCACGGCTACTATCAGCTCACCCTCCACGTCTCTGATTGTATCCTCGAGCGCATCCAGTTTAGATTGGATGCCCTCGATGGCCCCGTTCGGAGTGATGTAGCAGCTTACGTACGTAACGCCATCACAGCCCAACCAAACGTAGCCGCGGCCAGAGCACTGACACGTAACCCGAAATCGACGTGGGTTGAAAAACCAGACAGCCGCGGTACGGAGGTAATATAGAAATGCTCAAATGTCATGCTGCATAGTTGTTTACAGATGCACAACCTACAAATATAACACATGGTGTCTGACATTTCTGCCAGAGATCCACTGATGTCGCCATCTTTTGACAAACGCTGGAAACTTACTTGTACACCCAATAATTCCAAGTGTGTCGTTGGTGGCGCTGGCTATACACTATATATTTAATTTTGAATCACTCTATAACCTCATTTTCAATGCAGATTTATTTTGTGGAATAGTCCAAAAACACAATATTCTAAGAAATTAAAAATTGGAAAATTAAAAAAACAACCATATTTTTCATACAATTCTAAGTTAGAAACATTTTTAGTAATTTTTCGATTAGATCTATTCTTTTCTAGAAAAAATTTAAAGAGTTAAAAATGTTTAAATCTTAGCGAATTTTTTTCTCGTAATCTATGCATTTAGTCAAAAAAGTATTAAAAGCACTTTTGATCCGAAATTTTTTACTCCTTCCAAATCCGATGTCAAGAATAGGGTTCCCATTAAAAAAAACTCTTTGACCTTCAAATGAGCTTGAAGGTCAATTACAAGGTCAAAACTATTTTGACAGAAAGACAGCCCCTATTGTCCTGGACTGCTTGTGTCCAAACACTTTTTTTGTGCGACGCCAATATTCCGAGACATTCGGGTGCGTCGATTAAAATGGGTCAACCTGTATATTTAGAAACATCTTTAGAAAGATTCATGAATCTGATAAAATTATTCAAAATCTCTTAATTCAATAGTTTTATAGATGTATCTCTTATTCCTCTTGGCATTTTACTCATTGTCTGAGTAACTTTGGTCACAGCTATCGACTCTTCTTCCATGTCTGCCATCTCTTTTCTACTAACTGTTCTAACAGTCATTGAAGCTTCATTACTGGAAGTGCTGATATCCATATATTCAATATTGGAGTCTTTACGAAGTTTTGCTGGTACAGCAGAAGATATCAGGAAATAATTTATTCTTGACTTTATTTTGGCACTGAACTCATCGCAAAAGTAACATATTGTAGCATCTTGACTGGAAAAAATACTATCATAACATTCAAAAGAAATATTTTATATACAGGATGTCTTTCATTTTCCAGGTAAACTGATTTTGGACAAGGTCAATCTAGAGGTAACTTTTATCAAGGAATTTAATAGTGACCTTGGATTTGTCTTTCAAGGTTATTTAAAGATCAAATTTGTTTTTTCAAATGGGAACCCTTATTTTTGACAACGGAAATCGAAAGAGCAGAAAATTTTACGTCCAAACATGTGCTCAAATCATGGGGCAAGGGTGACCTTGATGGTCACACAAGGTTATTTAACCTCGAACAAGGTTTGGAAATCTCTTGGCATAGGAAATTATCAATTTTTGTACCACAGAAGCTATTACCTTTATCAAGGTTCATGACAATCTGCACGGCCTTGACAATGCCCTTCAAAGACATTTTACATTGAATTGAATTTTCTTATTTACAATGCATGTTCTTTTCCTTTTCTTTCCCTCTGGCTCTTTCGTCCATAAGTTCTAGGCCGGAGCTCTAATTAAATTGCCATAGCTCCTAATCACATCGGGATAAATTCTATTCATTAAGTTTATGTTATTATAAATATGTGCGCTGTAGGTTTGTATGGATCAAAGCTACATGGAAGCGCAGGATATTCAACCCATTTATTACATACCGTATATCTCAGTTTACGAATTACATTTAAAAATTCTGTTACTTATATTCCTTTGTATTGATACGACAAGAGAGAAATAAATCTCTTAATTAATATTTCTTTCAATATCTCGTTATTTTTCGGTATACCGATATTCAACTAATCGGCATTTATTGCGTAGTTTTCGCAAGCCCATTTCAGTATGTGGTCGAGCACAGCAGAGCTTGAATCTCTCGGCATTTGTAGTAGACGGCACTGCACATGTGCAGCATGCCAAAATCTGATATGAAATTTTTTTATTTATAAAGGACTAAACACCGTGCAAAATGTGGATAAACTTGTTATTAAAGAATTTCTTTTCGATGGGACTTAAAAAAATTTTACTACACAGATTTTGTTACTAAGATGTTACGTAAGATTTTTCAATAGGGTATTTTGCGCTCATGACGCGCACTAGTCCCCTTGCAAGAGGCTCGGCGCAGTCCGCCGAGTGAACTGCCGAATTTTGGGAAAGACGCGACTTTTAACTACCGCGAGCGTGCTCTCACTTGGTGGATAAGAGCGCTCGGAGAGGGGACGCCTCGGAGCGCACTCGCTCGCCGACCGTCGCTGTCGATTGAACATGAGTATATTTAAATATACAAGCGTTATGATTTTCTAGAGTAACAGGCGTGTTTATTAATTATAAGAAACACATCTGTTACATTACTCCCCCTCTAAAAAAAAAAAATGCATTTTTTTTCTTCTATACAATAATAAAAAACTAAACTAAATGTTGTAACGGGGTTTGCCCGTTTCAGAAAATCATATTCGCCAACAATATCCCCATGCTACCGTGCGGAACTGCCTCCCTATCGGTACACGTACTTCTGTCCCGAATGGTATTTGCACCATTCAAGTCGGCCGTAACTCTTTTGTTGATGTCTCGGGTGCTGGTATTGCTGCTGGTGCTGGCGTTACAGCCGGTGCTGCTGATGCTGTTGTTGCTGCTGATGCTGGTGTTGCTGCCGGTGCTGCTGTTGTCGTCGCCTTTGTAATTTTAGCTGCTTCTTTCCTTTCTGTTGCGGCCCGCCATTTCTCCACTAACCGTTTTTTGGGAATTGGCGGCCATTTTGTAGATTCTGCTGGTCTCTTCTTCCCTATAGGTGTCGATATGTAAGTTGGTGCATCCTCTGCACCAACTTAGCGTTAATATTTTCGGCCTTATCTGATAAAACAAAATTCTTTTTTAGTACTGAATCGTTTATGTTCGGTTTCCAATCCCTTCTTATTAGATTGTAACATTTATCTTGTCTCTGGAAGCTTTTTGCGGTATTTACTCTTGCTAATTTTAAAGCTTCTTGCAAGTTTTTTATTCTTTTCTCTACTGAATGTGTTACTCCTCCTCTTGCTTCTTGTTCTATTGTCCCGACAGATATCAATTCTCTGCCAAAATTCAGATATGCAGGAGTGTAACCGATCGTTTCGTTATGGACGGTATTAAATGCGAATATTATCACTGAAATGTGGGCATCCCAAGTTTTTTGAGATTTTGTGATGTACTGCTTAATTATTGTTTTTACAGTACGATTAGTCCTTTCCACTGCATTTCATTGTGGTGATTACGGCGGCGTTAGCCTATGATGTATTCCAGCATTTTCCAACAATTTTTTAAATTAATTTGACGTGAATTGTCGGCCATTATCAGTTGTTATTATTTTTGGACAACCAAATCTAAACAATATTTTTTCTTGCACTGCTTTGACGACTGCAGTTGCTTTTCTAATTGGACGTAATTCAATCCATATTGAAAAATTGTTTTGCATCACGATTAGTTGTAAGAAACCGTTACTTGAACGTGGTAGTGGTCCTACTAAATCGATTGATACCATTTCCGACGGATCACCTGCAAGGATATGGTGTAATTGCCCTGCTGGTGGCTGTTGTAATGTTTTGAACTTTTGACAACTACCGCAAGCACTAGTAAAATTTTTTAGCTAATCTTACTAAGGTTTTGGCTACACTAAGAACGCCTGCTGTCGGTATATCATGGTTTTCACTCAAAACTCTATTTTTTTCATCTTCGGAAATGCATATTTTCCATTGTGCCCTGTCTTCAATTTCATTGTAGTCGAATGTATGCAAAATTTTCTTAAATAGTCTCCCATCTGTTATACAAAAATCTGGAAACATTTCTGGATATTCAATGACTTCTTTGAACGTCCTTGCATATCATCTGTCTTTATTTCCTCCATTGATTGTGCAAATATTAATGGGGTTGCGAGTCAGTGCATCAGAAATATAATTTTCTGAACCTTATATTGCCATTTTTTTTATAATTTTATTTGCCGTTTTTTATCAATAAATGAAAAAGTTGCTCCGGTGTCAATCAGAGCAGAAGTACAACAATTACCTACGTTCACAGCTTTTGGACACACACCTTGCACCTTGCTGCGCTTCTGCATGACGGTACATTGTGACGCCCTAGACAATTGCTCTTGCTTTCCAATGCTCTGAACACCGGGCACATCACGATGAAGTGTGGTTGCTGGCTCTTGTCGCAAGGGTGAGCAGTGGGTCCAAGATTGTAATTGACGGTCTTGGAGTGAGCAAATGATTGAGCTTGAGGATACGGTTTTTGTTGAGCTGAACCAGATTGAGCGGCAGGGAGTGGCTGAGCTGATATTGTGGCCACGTTGGTTGATTTGCGTTGAGCTGCTTGCTTTGTTTTCCCTGCGACGTCCTCAACACGCTCAAGAGCTCGTGCATGTGACGTTAGGAACGTGCGCACACTCGCTGATGTCGGGAAGTCTTGCGACATTCCAAGGGAGTGCTCCCCACTCTCCTTGGTTGCTCGGTCCATATTTCGCACAGTGAGATGAGCTAACAGCATATCCCCAAGTTGCTCCGATACATTGAGAGAAGCTAAGCCCTTTGTAACTTTGCTGAGCGTCATCTCTAATGCGTTGAGTCCCTGAGCTGACTTTGATGTTAATGGCTTCTGATCCAGCAATTGGTCCAGAAATGAGCAAATTGCAAGCCGTTTATTGTCATAACGACATGACAATTGAGCCCAAGCTGGATCGAGCGAACTATCTTCGACGGGGTAGCCTGAGATGATCTGAGCTGGCTCACCAGACAAACAACTATTTAGGTAGTGCAACTTCTCCACTGGCGCCAAACCTTCATTGCTGAGTACGAGGCTCTTGAACAAATCTCTGAAATGTGGCCACTCAGAGTACTCTCCACTAAAATGAGGCAACCTGAAGTCTGGTAGTTTTGGCCGTCGATGAGCTGAGCTGGACAAGTTTTCACATTGAGCTGGAATAAATGAAATGAGATCAATGAGCGCAAACTGATTCTCTTTGAAATAAGGAAGCTCAGCGGCTTCCGAGCTCCAGAGTACTTAAATGACCTCCTGATCTTCATGGAGAAGTCCTGCCGACAACGTCTCCTCGTTGAGCTGCTCCTAGATTTCCTTGAGCACTGCAAGGCGCAATGCCTGTGTAGAGCATCGCACTTCTAGCTCTCGTGGTGGTCGGTACGAGCGAGTGATGGGTGGCGTCGCAGGAGTAATGTCAACCTTGTCGAAGCTGCCTATGTTGGAGAGCGACGCAGATCCGGTGTGCTTGGCTCTCTTGGCATCTTGCTCAGTCACCTTCAAACTGACGCCACTACTTGGTTGAGCCTTCTCAGAATCCATTTCGAGTAATTTGGATGAGCAACTGATGAGCGGTAGAATGAGCGGGCTTTAGCTTCCAAGAGTTGCACACGTACACCTTCCATCGTTGTGTTAGAGCGACGGTTATAATTACACGCACGCACCCACTGTAAACTACCATATCCGGCTCGACGGACAAAATGTTTGAGGAATTTATGCTGGTAAATGTAGGACGATGGTAGTTACAGAGGGCGGGGATTTTTAATAAACAGAGCTGAGTTAACAATGAATTTTATTGATGAGTTCAGCAACTTCGTACCTTCCAACAGTCAAAATACTTAATTTACTTGAGCAAAGATTGTAGAGCTGCAGAAGTGTAGAGTTGAGCAGGAATTAAGCAGATGAGTTGAGCAGTTGAGCCTTGCGGTGATAAGCGGGTGATGAGCGAAAGCAGGGGATGAGCAGGTCGAAAAAAGCGAACAAAAGTCAAGAGAAAAATCCAAACGTCCTTTTCTTTGTACGAGTTGTTTGAGAGAGAGAGATAGCAAGAGCGCCAGCGCCGCGACGCTATCTTTTGGCGCTAATTCACCTGAGCATGCGCGAGTGTGCATGCAGCGCCAGTCGACTCGGCAGAGTAGCGACGCGCGCACGAGCGCGGTCGATAATCACGAGGGCGCGCGATTCAAACATGTAAATCGCGAACAAATATACATTATCAAATTGTTCTTCTATATCTATCGGAATGTGTTTAATGCAGTTATACAGGGTGATTCATTTCAATTGTTCCAGGCAAATATCTCGAAAAGTACGGGAGATGGAAGAAAACGTTAAAAGTAAAAGTTGTAGGGTTCAGAGGGGGAAATCCAATGGTGACCTTGACCATCACCTTGGGGTCAAGTTTTAAGATCATTTCAAAGTCAAAGTAGTTTTTTTAAATAGGAACACCAACTTTTGACCTCGGAAATTAGAAGAGCGGAAAATTTTACATTCAAACATGATGTTATGTCATGGGGTCCAGTTGACCTCTGCAGTCGCATCAAGGTCAAATCAAGCTGTCTACACAATTCGTAGGCCAATATCTTGAAAAAAGCAAGGTTGAGAAAAACTTTAAATACCAATTTGCCCCTCTGAACTCTACAACTTTTACATTTAACGTTTTTTTTTCATCTCCCGTACTTTTCGAGATATTTGCCTGCGGCAATTAAAATGAATCACCCTGTATATGATCTTATCGCTTCGTTTTCGCCTTGTTTCCTATCTCTAATTTGCGCATTTAAATTAAGTTTCTCTTTGGGTGATAAAAAAAACTTCTTATTGCATTTTTTACTTCTTGTAAACTAGTAAATTCGTGTGTTTTATTACGAAACCTTAGAAACGCTTCTCCTTTTAACAAATCCGGAAATCCCTTTAAAGTTTGTTGATCCGTAAATTCATAAGCTTTCTTTAATTCATCCATTCGTTCCAGAAACGAACGTTCTTCCCATCGAAATGACACCCCCATTTTCTCATTTGATCTAGTACTTTTGAGGTTGCATTTGTTTCTATTGACATTATAAAAATATTTTGTTTATCCGTTTCTTCGTTATTTATTAAATTCCCGTCTCTCTGAATGAATTCTTTATTATTTTTCTGTTCATCGACCGTTACATCGAACCTTTCATCATAATCTTCTCTATCCTGAGGTTTGTTCGTAAATAATCCCGGATTTCTTTTTACATACGATACTAACTTTTTCCTTAATTGCTCTACTGTACCTGATTCTTTGATTTTTAAATTTACTAACTGTTCGACCAATTCATCCTTCTTTAATTTGTATATCCATGATACACGTACACCCGCCATATTGAAAAATTAATCTTTGAAATTGAAAAAAAAAAATTAATGGTTATTCTAATGTTAAGCTTGCTAAATTTACTGTCAGCTGTTTTACCTCTAGTTCTACGTCTTTTAAACTTATTTCAAAATTTTTAATATTTGTTATTATAAATTCTCTGTTTACTTTAATTTCATTTCTCATTGATCTTTCCGCTTTAATTTCTTCTATTTCCTCCCTCAATTCTATCATGTCTCTGATCATTTCCTCCACCGAAATGTTTAAATTTATTATTTCTCTCTCTAACTGAAGAAATGATTTACATTTAATTCTGCTTTAACCGAAATTGGGTGTGAACACTGTATGGAGCTTCGGTCTAATGAAGAATTAATTTACTTTTAATTGTACGCCAATCGAAATTGGGTGGAAACACTGTATGGAGCTTCGGTCTAATGAAGAAATGACGTACTTTTAATTTTACTTTAATCGAAACTGGGTGGGAACACTGTATGGAGCTTCGGTCTAATGAAGAATTGATTTACTTTTAATATTACGCCAATCAAAATTGGGTGGGAACACTGTATGGAGCTTCGATCTAATGAAGAATTGATTTAACATTAATTTAACGTTAATCGGAAATAGATACGAACGCTGTATGAGGTTTCGGTTTTTCAAAGAATTAATTTAATATTAATTTTACTTAGTCGGAATGTGTAGGAACACTGTATGAAGAATTTATTTAACTTTAATTTCACGTTAATCGGAAATATGTACGAACGATGTCTGAGGTTTCGGTTTTTGAAAGAATTAATTTAATATTAATTTTACTTAGTCGGAATGGGTAGGAACACTGTATGAAACTTCGGTCTAATGAAGGATTGATTTAACTTTAATTTTACGTTAATCGGAAATAGGTACGAACGCTCTATGAAGTTTCGGTATTCCAAAGAATTAATTTAATTTTAATTTTAGTTAGTCGAAATGGGTGGGAACACTGTATGGAGCTTCGGTCTAATAAAGAATTAATTTACTTTTAATATTACGCCAATCAAAATTGGGTGGGAACACTGTATGAAACTTCGGTCTGATGAAGAATTAATTTTCTTTTAATTTTACGTTAATCGGAAATATGTACGAACGCTGTATAAGATATCGGTTTAACAAAGGAATAATTTAATTTTAATTTTGCCTAGTCGGTGGGTGGGAAAACTGTATGAAGCTTCCGTCAAATGAAGAATTAATTTACTTTTAATTTTACGCCAATCGAAATTGGGTGGGAACACTGTATGAAGGTTCCGTCTAATGAACAATTAATTTACTTTTAATTGTACGCCAATCAAATTTGGGTGGGAACACTTTATGAAGCTTCTGTCTAATGAAGAATTTATTTAACTTTAATTTCACGTTAATCGGAAATAGGTACGAACGATGTCTGAGGTCCGGTTTTTGAAAGAATTAATTTAATATTAATTTTACTTAGTCGGGATGGGTAGGAACACTGTATGAAGCTTCCGTATAATGAAGAATTGATTTAACTTTAATTTTACGTTAATCGGAATTAGGTACAAACGCTATATAAGGTTTCGGTTTTCCAAAGAATTAATTTTATTTTAATTTGACTTTGTCGGAATGGGTGGGAACACTGTATGGAGCTTCGGTGTAATGCAGAATTAATTTACTTTTAATTTTACGCCAATCGAAATTGGTGGGAACACTGTATGTAGCTTCCGTCAAATGAAGGATTGATTTAACTTTAATTTTACGTTAATCGGAATAGGTACGAACGCTGCATGTATGGAGCATTGTAAGGAGCTTCGGTGTAATCAAGAATTAATTTACTTTTAATATTACGCCAATCGAAATAGGGTGGGAACACTGTATGAAGCTTCTATCTAATGAAGAATTGATTTACTTTTAATTTTATATTAACCGAAACTGGGTGGGAACACTGTATGGAGCTTCGGTCTAATGAAGAATTGATTTACTTTTAATTTTACGCCAATAAAAATTGGGTGGGCACACTTTATGAAGCTTCTGTCTAATGAAGAATTTATTTAACTTTAATTTCACGTTAATCGGAAATAGGTACGAACGATGTCTGAGGTCCGGTTTTTGAAAGAATTAATTTAATATTAATTTTACTTAGTCGGGAGGGTAGGAACACTGTATGAAGCTTCCGTCTAATGAAGAATTGATTTAACTTTAATTTTACGTTAATCGGAATTAGGTACAAACGCTATATGAGGTTTCGGTTTTCCAAAGAATTAATTTTATTTTAATTTGACTTTGTCGGAATGGGTGGGAACACTGTATGGAGCTTCGGTGTAATCAAGAATTAATTTACTTTTAATTTTACGCCAATCGAAATTGGGTGTGAACACTGTATGTAGCTTCCGCCAGATAAATAATTAATTTACTTTTAATATTACGCCAATCGAAATAGGGTGGGAACACTGTATGAAGCTTCTATCTAATGAAGAATTGATTTACTTTTAATATTACTTTAATCGAAATTGGGTGGGAACACTGTATGAAACTTCGGTCTAATGAAGAATTAATTTTCTTTTAATTTTACGTTAATCGGAATATGTATGAACGCTGTATAAGATATCGGTTTAACGAAGAAATAATTTAATTTTAATTTTACTTAGTAGGTGGGTGGGAAAACTGTATGAAGCTTCCGTCTAATGAACAATTAATTTACTTTTAATTTTACGCCAATCAAATTTGGGTGGGAACACTCTACGAAACTTCTGTCTAATGAAGAATTTATTTAACTTTAATTTCACGTTAATCGGAAATAGGTACGAACGATGTCTGAGGTCCGGTTTTTGAAAGAATTAATTTAATATTAATTTTACTTAGTCGGGATGGGTAGGAACACTGTATGAAGCTTCCGTCTAATGAAGAATTGATTTAACTTTAATTTTACGTTAATCGGAATTAGGTACAAACGCTATATGAGGTTTCGGTTTTCCAAAGAATTAATTTTATTTTAATTTGACTTTGTCGGAATGGGTGGGAACACTATATGGAGCTTCGGTGTAATGCAGAATTAATTTACTTTTAATTTTACGCCAATCGAAATTGGGTGGGAACATTGTATGTAGCTTCCGTCAAATAAAGAATTAATTTACTTTTAATATTACGCCAATCGAAATTGAGTGGGAACACTGTATGAAGCTTCCGTCTAATGAAGAATTTATTTAACTTTAATTTTACGTTAATCGGAAATAGGTACGAACGCTGTAAAAGATTTCGGTTTAACAAAGAAATAATTTAATTTTAATTTTACTTAGACGGTGGGTGGAAACACTGTATGAAGCTTCCGTCTAATGAAGAATTGATTTAACTTTAATTTTACGTTAATCGGAATTAGGTACAAACGCTATATGAGGTTTCGGTTTTCCAAAGAATTAATTTTATTTTAATTTGACTTTGTCGGAATGGGTGGGAACACTATATGGAGCTTCGGTGTAATGCAGAATTAATTTACTTTTAATTTTACGCCAATCGAAATTGGGTGGGAACATTGTATGTAGCTTCCGTCAAATAAAGAATTAATTTACTTTTAATATTACGCCAATCGAAATTGGGTGGGAACACTGTATGAAGCTTCCGTCTAATGAAGAATTTATTTAACTTTAATTTTACGTTAATCGGAAATAGGTACGAACGCTGTAAAAGATTTCGGTTTAACAAAGAAATAATTTAATTTTAATTTTACTTAGACGGTGGGTGGAAACACTGTATGAAGCTTCCGTCTAATGAAGAAATGATGTACTTTTAATTTTATATTAACCGAAACTGGGTGGGAACACTGTATGGAGCTTCGGTCTAATGAAGGATTGATTTAACTTTAATTTTACGTTAATCGGAAATAGGTACGAACGCTGCATGTATGGAGCACTGTAAGGAGCTTCGGTGTAATCAAGAATTAATTTACTTTTAATATTACGCCAATCGAAATTGGGTGTGAACACTGTATGTAGCTTCCGTCAGATAAATAATTAATTTACTTTTAATATTACGCCAATCGAAATAGGGTGGGAACACTGTATGAAGCTTCTATCTAATGAAGAATTGATTTACTTTTAATATTACTTTAATCGAAATTGGGTGGGAAAACTGTATGGAGCTTCGGTCTAATGAAGAATTAATTTACTTTTAATTTTACGTTAATCGGAAATAGGTACGAAAGCTGTATGAGGTTTCGGTTTTCCATAGAATTAATTTAATTTCAATTTATTTAGTCGGAATGGGTGGGAACACTGTATGAAGATTCTGTCTAATGAAGAATGCATTTACTTTATTTTTACGTTAATCGGAAATAGGTACGAAAGCTGTATGAGGTTTCGGTTTTCCAAAGAATTAATTTAATTTTAATTTTACTTAGTCGGAATGGGTAGGGACACTGTATGAAGCTTCCGTCTAATGAAGAATTGAATTACATTTAATTTTACGTTAATCGGAAATAGGTACGAAAGCTGTATGAGGTTTCGGTTTACCAAAGAATTAATTTAATTTAATTTTACTTAGTCGGAATGGGTAGGAACACTGTATGAAGCTTCCGTCTAATGAAGAATGGATTTAACTTTAATTTCTCGTTGATCGGAAATAGGTACGAACGCTGTATGAGGTTTCGGTATTCCTAAGAATTAATTTATTTTAATTTTACTTAGTCGGAATGGGTGGGAACACTGTATGGAGCTTCGGTCTAATGAAGAAATGATGTACTTTTAATTTTATATTAACCGAAACTGGTTGGGAACACTGTATGGAGCTTCGGTCAATGAAGAATTAATTTACTTTTATATTACGCCAAATCGAAATAGGGTGGGAACATTGTATGAAGCTTCTATCTAATGAAGAATTAATTTACTTTTGATTTTACGTTAATCGGAAATATGTACGAACGCTGTATAAGATTTCGGTTTAACAAAGAAATAATTTAATTTAATTTTACTTAGTCGGTGGGTGGAAACACTGTATGAAGCTTCCGTCTAATGAAGAATTTATTAAACTTTAATTTTACGTTAATCGGAAATAGGTACGTACGATGTATGAGGTTTTCGGTTTTCAAAGAATTAATTTAATATTAATTTACTTAGTCAGAATGGGTAGGAACACTGTATGAAGCTTCCGTCTAATGAAGAATGGATTTATCTTTAATTTCACGTTGATCGGAAATAGTTCCGAACGCTGTATGAGATTTCGGTATTCCAAAGAATTAATTTAATGTTAATTTTACTTAGTCGTAATGGGTGGGAACTCTGTATGGAGCTTCTGTCTAAGCAATTAATTTCTTTTAATTTTACGCCAATCAAATTTGGGTGGGAAACTCTGAACTTCTGTCTAATGAAGAATTAATTTACTTTTAATTTTACGCCAATAAAAATTGGGTGGGCACACTTTATGAAGCTTCTGTCTAATGAAGAATATATTTAACTTTAATTTCACGTTAATCGGAAATAGGTACGAACGATGTCTGAGGTCCGGTTTTTGAAAGAATTAATTTAATATTAATTTTACTTAGTCGGGATGGGTAGGAACACTGTATGAAGCTTCCGTCTAATGAAGAATTGATTTAACTTTAATTTTACGTTAATCGGAATTAGGTACAAACGCTATATGAGGTTTCGGTTTTCCAAAGAATTAATTTTATTTTAATTTGACTTTGTCGGAATGGGTGGGAACACTGTATGGAGCTTCGGTGTAATGCAGAATTATCTTACTTCTAATTTTACGCCAATCGAAATTGGGTGGGAACACTGTATGTAGCTACCGTCAAATAAAGAATTAATTTACTTTTAATATTACGCCAATCGAAATTGGGTGGGAACTGTTCCCACCCAATTTCGATTGGCGTATGAAGCTTCCGTCTAATGAAGAATTTATTTAACTTTAATTTTACGTTAATCGGAAATAGGTACGAACGCTGTAAAAGATTTCGGTTTAACAAAGAAATAATTTAATTTTAATTTTACTTAGACGGTGGGTGGAAACACTGTATGAAGCTTCCGTCTAATGAAGAATTTATTAAACTTTAATTTTACGTTAATCGGAAATAGGTACGAACGATGTATGAGGTTTCGGTTTTTCAAAGAATTAATTTAATATTAATTTTACTTAGTCAGAATGGGTAGGAACACTGTATGAAGCTTCCGTCTAATGAAGAATGGATTTATCTTTAATTTCACGTTGATCGGAAATAGTTCCGAACGCTGTATGAGATTTCGGTATTCCAAAGAATTAATTTAATGTTAATTTTACTTAGTCGTAATGGGTGGGAACTCTGTATGGAGCTTCTGTCTAATGAACAATTAATTTACTTTTAATTTTACGCCAATCAAATTTGGGTGGGAACACTCTACGAAACTTCTGTCTAATGAAGAATTAATTTACTTTTAATTTTACGCCAATAAAAATTGGGTGGGCACACTTTATGAAGCTTCTGTCTAATGAAGAATATATTTAACTTTAATTTCACGTTAATCGGAAATAGGTACGAACGATGTCTGAGGTCCGGTTTTTGAAAGAATTAATTTAATATTAATTTTACTTAGTCGGGATGGGTAGGAACACTGTATGAAGCTTCCGTCTAATGAAGAATTGATTTAACTTTAATTTTACGTTAATCGGAATTAGGTACAAACGCTATATGAGGTTTCGGTTTTCCAAAGAATTAATTTTATTTTAATTTGACTTTGTCGGAATGGGTGGGAACACTGTATGGAGCTTCGGTGTAATGCAGAATTATCTTACTTCTAATTTTACGCCAATCGAAATTGGGTGGGAACACTGTATGTAGCTACCGTCAAATAAAGAATTAATTTACTTTTAATATTACGCCAATCGAAATTGGGTGGGAACTGTTCCCACCCAATTTCGATTGGCGTATGAAGCTTCCGTCTAATGAAGAATTTATTTAACTTTAATTTTACGTTAATCGGAAATAGGTACGAACGCTGTAAAAGATTTCGGTTTAACAAAGAAATAATTTAATTTTAATTTTACTTAGACGGTGGGTGGAAACACTGTATGAAGCTTCCGTCTAATGAAGAATTTATTAAACTTTAATTTTACGTTAATCGGAAATAGGTACGAACGATGTATGAGGTTTCGGTTTTTCAAAGAATTAATTTAATATTAATTTTACTTAGTCAGAATGGGTAGGAACACTGTATGAAGCTTCCGTCTAATGAAGAATGGATTTATCTTTAATTTCACGTTGATCGGAAATAGTTCCGAACGCTGTATGAGATTTCGGTATTCCAAAGAATTAATTTAATGTTAATTTTACTTAGTCGTAATGGGTGGGAACTCTGTATGGAGCTTCTGTCTAATGAACAATTAATTTACTTTTAATTTTACGCCAATCAAATTTGGGTGGGAACACTCTACGAAACTTCTGTCTAATGAAGAATTAATTTACTTTTAATTTTACGCCAATAAAAATTGGGTGGGCACACTTTATGAAGCTTCTGTCTAATGAAGAATATATTAACTTTAATTTCACGTTAATCGGAAATAGGTACGAACGATGTCTGAGGTCCGGTTTTTGAAAGAATTAATTTAATATTAATTTTACTTAGTCGGGACTGGACACTGTATGAAGCTTCCGTCTAATGAAGAATTGATTTAACTTTAATTTTACGTTAATCGGAATTAGGTACAAACGCTATATGAGGTTTCGGTTTCCAAAGAATTAATTTTATTTTAATTTGACTTTGTCGGAATGGGTGGGAACACTGTATGGAGCTTCGGTGTAATGCAGAATTAATTTACTTCTAATTTTACGCCAATCGAAATTGGGTGGGAACACTGTATGTAGCTACCGTCAAATAAAGAATTAATTTACTTTTAATATTACGCCAATCGAAATGGGGTGGGAACTGTTCCCACCCCATTTCGATTGGCGTACTGAAGCTTCCGTCTAATGAAGAATTTATTTAACTTTAATTTTACGTTAATCGGAAATAGGTACGAACGCTGTAAAAGATTTCGGTTTAACAAAGAAATAATTTAATTTTAATTTTTACTTAGACGGTGGGTGGAAACACTGTATGAAGCTTCCGTCTAAATGAAGAAATGATGTACTTTTAATTTTATATTAACCGAACTGGGTGGGAACACTGTATGGAGCTTCGGTCTAATGAAGAATTGATTTAACTTTCATTTTATTTTAATCGTAAATAGGTACGAACGATGTATGAGGTTTCGGTTTTTCAAAGAATTAATTTTAATATTAATTTTACTTAGTCGGAATGGGTAGGAACACTGTATGAAGCTTCCGTCTAATGAAGAATGGATTTAACTTTAATTTTACATTAATCGGAAATAGGTACGAACGCTGCATGTATGGAGCACTGTAAGGAGCTTCGGTGTAATCAAGAATTAATTTTACTTTTAATTTTACGCCAATCGAAATTGGGTGTGAACACTGTATGTAGCTATCGTCAGATAAATAATTA